>CVRI01000074.1:1122725-1149044 GCA_900005825.1 Clunio marinus | reverse complement strand
AATATATATATATATATATATCTCAATAATATTATATATCAGAAAATGATTATTTAGGCAAATGAAAGAAAATAAATCATTTCAGTCCAGTTATTCACATTTTCAAACTGAATTTTTCGTTTCCTTTCTGGTTTATTTTAGGAAAAAAATTCGTTTAATTTTTCTATGTTTGTGTTTTTTAAAATGAATTGAAGCACACATGGAAAGTAAAAAAAATGTACTCTCCATTAAAACTTGTAAACTTAAAACTGACTTCTGAAATTCAACTTCTTATATCGTTGTGCGTATCTGTGTTTCTTTAACTGTTTATCATTTACTATCTTATTTTAAGTTTCTTTGTTTATATAGAGAAAAACGACTATTAAAAAAAGTAAACATAAAATTACCAGCCTCGTGCTGAATGGTGATGATGGAAGCATGTGATGTCATGTACAAAAAATGCAAAGTTTAACAAACGTCGTGGAAAATTTATTAAAATGGGAAGAGTTTTAGCTTTTAGGAAAAGTGTGCAATATATTATCACATCCAGATAAACATATTTGGTTAAAATATATAAATTGAGTTGAAAGTTTGCTGAATTTAAGAATTTAATCGTACTTATGCGAAGGCAGATTTATTAAACATTTTGATAATTAGGTTGTGTAACAATTATTTATAAGAATATAAAACTTACAAACTTGAAGGGCTAATTTTTCACTAAATATTCCAAATCAGATTGCTTTGTTTGCTGCTTACTATAATTTTCTTCAATAACAATTTTTTTTTCTTCTTATCAGTATGTTTCTTATCGCTTTAAAAATGTTGTTACTTTACTAACACAAAGATGATAAAATTATTAAAATTGCACAGCCAAGTGGAATTTTCTCAGAAATTTATACAAATATAAATCCTTAAATTCACGGAAGACTCAGTATTTTTAGTTTCTTTTTTTCACTTTTTATTTTAGCCATGTTTAAAATGATCGTGCCATATCTAAAGCTACAATTGATGTTTATGCCGTCGGATGGAAGTTTTAATGTTTTGTTTTGTATTATTTCTAATGATTAACTTTTCAAAAACTTTTCATGATCTTTCATGGAATATATTTGCAACTTATACCGACTTTAACTTTTGTTTCTTTTTGTAAAAATATCAATTGAATTTTAATATGATTTACAATAGAAATGCGGTGTTACACTACCAGTATGTATGTTGAAACTGAGAGAGTTCTGAAAATTTAACAAATGTGTGAAGGTGGCAAGCACTAACACATAAGTCAAGAGATATAAAATTTATATTTTTCTATTTAATTTTGTGAAAGTATTGAAGTATAAGATCAACTAATATTACCAAGCGTTGAAGTCTCTCTCTGTATACGCATTAACATCTCATTGCAACTTTTGTGAGTGGGTGGTGAAACCATGAAAAAATGCCACCAAGAAAAAATATTTAATAAGAAAATGATTTTAATATTAAATCTCTTTCATAGAACATATCTTTCAATTCACTTGAATGCTCATGAATACATATTTTCAAGAATACTTTTCAATTCGAAAACAGCTTAAAATGTAAATTTCTACCAAGATATATAAGTAATAATTATTTGTTATTCAAATATTTCTGTTCCAAACATGTGAAAAGAGAATTAAATAATTATTTGAATACTTATACGTAAATATTTTATTAATTTCGAATATTTTTTCATCTGAGGTATATAAATTTGTATAACCAGATTCTATTTCTTCTTGATGGCTTCTTTTTTAAGATCAGCACGCTATTTTTATTGTATATGAGTGTAGTAATTGCTTTACATGTGTGTAGCGAGATTTAAAGAGAGGTAAAAGGGAAATATCTTGGGAAATATAGGCAGATAGCAGAGAGAAAAAAAAGAGAGAAAGACATGTTTCGGAATTTTTTACTGTGTAGTTTTTTAAATTTAGTTGCTATTAAAATTTCGAATTATTATAAACACTGAGAAAACTTCTGAAATTAATTTCAATTACAAATTAATATAAATATTCAACTTTAAGCCTTTCATAATTGAAGATTAGTTTTTTTTTGGAAAACATCGACTACACTTAAAGAAAACACACAATACATAAGTGACCACGCCAATAAGAGATTATCATACACATTTACATCGCCTTCGTAAATACAAAACGATTAGATACTCTTTACCGTAATGCATACATTGGAATAATAGATACGCAATGATTATTACAATTGATTCTTATTGATTGCGTTGTTTACACCTTATCGATGGCCAAACATTTTGAACTATTAAACAAAACAATATTGAACTATTGAAGGGTTTTGTTTTGTATCACCTACATATTACACGTATTTCTTCCTCTTTAAAATTTAAATAAAACAAAGGAAAATTCTTAGACAGTAAGTTTTCTCACTGTTGTTTTTAGTAAACAATTTTTTTTTCTGATTGAAAAGGAATAACGCAATTTGAAAATGTTTACATAGTTTACATACAAAGTCAGCTTAGTAGAATTTTCATCATCAGAGTAGGGAGTGTACCTACCAGTAGTAGTAGAATTTTATTTTTAAATTAAAAATTCGAATCTTCAATTTGGTATTTATCATTCGTAAAAATTTATAAAACGAATGAGCTTGCCTTTTTAATTGTAATTAAAATAAAAGTAAATTGCCTACTAAGAATTTCTTATTTAATTAATCACATCGCTATCTTTAATATTACATCAAAATTTTTAAGATTTTTTTTATCAACTTCAGATACGGATTAAGCCTCCTTACAACCTTTCAGAAAAAAAAAATTGATCCAAAACTATTTTTTGTTTGTTTGTTTTTATTACATGAAATAAAAAACTAAATAGATACAGATACCTATATACGACATTAAAATAGAAATTCAAAAAGACTAGTTTATATCTGTCTAAACTGTTAAATTGTAGATGGATTTTTGTTTCAGGTTGGAAATTCATTAAACAATTGAATCCTAGGTAGAANAAAAAGATGTTCATCTAGTGAATCTTACAAAAATGCTTTTGATACAGTGAATTTTTTAGTTAATGCTCTTAATACTTACAACAATTTTCACGATAGCACGATGGAATTTTTATTTGAAATCTTCTCTCAATAGTACGATGACGGAATAAATTTGAATTTTTGGGGTATTCAAAAAGTGAAAATAAAATTTCAAATTTAAGGATAAGGCTTACGATCATATTATTGTCAAAAGAAGAATATTTTTTATACTTAAATAAATGAGTATCTATGACTATCTCGTTCTAATTTGTGAATTTCGGTGTTTTTTTCTAATATAAAAATTTGAATATCAATGATTTTATTGATATTCAGATCTAAATAACATATACATTAAACGAATACATAAAAAGAAAGCTTAATTCGTGCACTCTTTTGTTAATTTTTTGCAATTCGAATAGAGTAAATTAAAAACATTAAAAAAATTGAGCAGTGTTGTCATTGTCATTTGCCACTAATGTCCATTGCCTCCTAATGATTTCATGTTAAGCTGAAAATTTTGCAAGAATCTTGTATTGAATTGTAAGAATTGACGTCTAATTCTTGTCTAAAGAATTAATTGATTCTCTAATTCTTAAAAAATAATTAATATTGAAATAATGTCAAAAAATGATATGTTGATGCTCATATAAAAGTAAATCATATAGAATTGTATCGTATGATAAGGTACCCTAGGAAATTTATATTTTTCATCTTCTCACACAAAAATTGCATTTTATTATGCTACAATTAAACGTCGGCTATACAAATTAAGTACTTTGATTACTCCTTTCATCGAAGCTTTCAAAAATTCGGTGAATTGGTAACCCTAAGCATGAGGGAAACAGTGAAAAATGTGTGGAAAATAGAAAATCATAGATAACTTTGGAATATAAACTTCCAGTAATTCTCACTCCAAAATGTTTGCTTAATTTGCACATCATATTTTTCGTCAACGTATTTGGCTCTTCACTATCGAGTGAAAAAAAATTCTCTACATAAATATAAGGTTTTTCACATCTTCCTGATTATCATAGTTTCTTTCGATTTTAAAATTTAAATTATCCAAAATAAATTCAATTAAATTTTTTTCCTAGCCTTATCAGAAAAGTCGAAAATGTACAAGCAAGCACAAATTAACTTTAAAGATTATACTAAAATTTGATAATTTATTGCCTAATTTAAATTTATCGGTATTTATTTTTAATAATTTAATGTTCATTATAAGCATGCAAGTAGATAATCAAGAACTCGTTTTGTTTTAACTTGCCTGCAACATTTGACGCTAACCTCCCAGCGGCGCTTTTTTGATGAAATAAAATTAATTATTGTACGAAATTTAACTCATTTAAAGTATTATTTTTTTTGTTAAAAGATAGATTTCATGGGCTGAAAATTAATGAATCTTAATTAAAACTGGCCTCAATAAATCATAGCCATTAAATGATTTTGCACTCTAAATTGTCAAAAAAAATAAAACGATGTAATTAATTTCAAACAAATCTTTAAAGAAGCATTAAAGAATCCTACTGATTTTTGCAATAACATTGCACTCAGAAACGATTATTGTTACTCTACTTAGGAAGATTATTTTACTCGGCTATATTATTTAGTAAAATCTTGTCATATTTAGATATTTATTTATGGTTTATTCAGTTTTTCTCCCTTCATTCTGATACAGAAAAAATAATTAATTGTATTTTTAATTTAAACTCTTAAGTTTAAATCGACAAATTTACGAAGATGGAAATATCGCTTCCGATATACGTATCTAACATATAGACAGTTTTAAGTCTATTATCTTTGAGTAAAAGCTTAAAATCGAATTAATTTGAAAAAGTATTAAGGCTGCTTCTATGGCTTGAACCCTACCTAGTCTTGAGGTAAGGTGAAGTTTTGATACTTCGACCCTAAGCAAGAGCGTTTCCTAGGCAATAATTTAGGTATTAGATAACAATTCCATTTAATAAAATTGTCACTCGTATTAAAGTGAGGGATGAAAGCGTAAGAACACTGCCGAAAATGGAACACACGAAAATGAAATTCTCCAACTACCTACTTAGGTATTTGAGATATCTAAAGCAAATATAACCATAATAGCTCTGACGATAGCTCTGATATTGAAACAATGTTGAATTTTCTAATATATTCAAAAGGAAACTTGATACTTTGTTTATTTCCGTCACTTGTTTCGTATCTTATAACTATTGAGAAAGAAAATTACAGATTTAATGTTAACATTAAATTTAAAATAAGTGATTTTAATTTAATAATAATAATTCTTTATTTTAGATGGAAACTAAATTTCAAATATAGAAAAATAAAATAATAAAAATAAAAGAAAATGAATTCTGGATTTGAATTTTTCATGCAATAATAATTTAAAACAAGAGGTTTTTAGATATCTTAATTTATATTTATTCTTCAACCCTAAACTAAACTCAACAACACAAAACTGTTATTTCTTTTGAATCCTGTGTTTTTTTTCATTGGTTATTCTTAAAAATATCAAAACCTCAAATTGAAGAACTTTTAAATATAAAATCTGTATTTATTTTTGATCAATTTTTGTTTTTACTATTTTCTTATTTTAAATTACTATTATTTAGTGGGTGATAAATGGAAGGTGGTAATATTTCTAACGTGTATGTGTGTGATTTTCTTATATAGTTGAGTGAGTTTATTTTGTGATTTTTATAAAAAGAATGGAACTTTTTGTATTAAACTGAAAGCATCTTTAAATCAATAAACAATGTATTCTCTGTATGCATTCATATACAAACTAAAAAATAATTAAAAATTAAAAATATGTTATGTAAGAAAAAATGTTGTCCTTATTCCTGCTTCTTTTTTATTCGCTATTCTTGGCCTTCTTTAATTCAGGTTCCGTTACAGGAAATTCTTCTGAATCTAGCGACCTGAAAATCATCAATAATCAAATTATGCAATTAATTCAATTTACTAACAAATCAGCAGAAAGTGTTATTTTTCGCTAGAAAAATGTATCACCTTTTAGCGCTACTATGAGAATCGCTATCATTGGTTTCATCATTCGCGATAATTGGTGTATTCGGCTCCAAACTATCTTCTGAAAGTGTACTTTCGTCTAAGCTGTCAACGGCACCTGTAAATGGAGTAATATAGATGGGAAGAGGAGTAAAACTAATTAAAATACCATTGGCTGATCCCTGCGGTTTTCCCTTGTCTTCCGCTGCTTCGATTTGTTCTATAGTTGATGATAAATTATTCTCCATATACTGCTCACTTATTATCTTTGTGTTTTCGATACAAGTGTGAGTGTTATTGGCTCCGTTAGTGCCTACAGAAGCATGTTTGTCGAGATCAGGCATATCTTTTAGTAGCTCCGGTTTGATATCACAAGCTACCGAATGCGTCCAAACTGCTAGTTCAACTCTTTGTACGATAATATATGTAAATATTTAATAACAATATATAAAAATGTTAAGCATAAGCTTTTGATTAATCAAATGCAGTACTTACGAATGTGCCGACCATTGATCACTTTCTGTTTCTTGATTCAGTCGATCTCTCGTGCTTTCGATGTGTGTGACAAATTTCAAATACTCGCGGGTCGTGTAATCAATGCCCTCAATATCTGGGATAGCCTTTAGCACTTCATCAGCCATAAAAGGAGCATTTTCTGGAAGAGCAGCGGCAAGTAGAGCTGATGCCATTGTCGTTCCAACACCTTTAAGATTTGAAAGTGCCGTAATTGCCTGCTCAATGTTTGGTAGTTTTCGAAATGCCTTTTTAGTTTCCATTACTACTGCTCTCGGTGTATTCACTTTAATCAAATATGAGAGTTGAGGATAATACTTTCCACGCTGAGGAAGTAACCAAATAGAAAATTGAAAAATTTAAATTATAATTAATTTATTTCTTATTCTTTTTTGACTTACACTTTGTTTCCACTTCATGCACTGAACTAATTCTTCGTGTATTAAGTGAGCATCGCGTCCTCTTTGTTTTATTTTTTTCGGCAGTTCAGTTTGGTACCTAAAATATAGTGATATCGTCATTAGGGAAAATTAATCTGATAATTTCTCTTCCACAACATATTTTAGTATTATTTTATTTAGGAACTAGGTATATAATTTCTGTTTTCATGTAACACAAACACAGAGAATTTTTCAAGGTACGTACACACACAACCGGTAAAATAGCAGAAACAACTTCATTTTGTTTATGTGTATGTGGGAAAAGAAAAAAGACATTCTGAATCTTTAAAATATGAATTTTGGTTGAAGATATATATTTCAATCTATTCACTTAATAAAATTGTTTATAAAATTTGAAGTAATATGAAATGCAAATAAAATATAATTGTAACAAATTAATGATTGAAAAATCTACTTTTACTTATGATTTTTAAAGTACTGTTTATGAACTCACCATTCGTCAAGTTTAATAAGTTCTTCTGGTTTCTTCTTTTCTTCTGCTTTGAGCGCAAGCACTTGAGGATAAAGCTTTAATACAAAGTCAAATTGACGAGTGTTTCCACGAAGAAAAAATTCTGAGGTCGCGTCTTTCACAGTCGACATTTTGATGAAATGAATCTAGTGAACGAGTGGGAATATACCTATTTCGAATCTCAAGAATGAAATTGTCGACTTATTTTAAATTTTTTTCCGTTAAAAATTTACATTCAATCATAAGGGTGTCAAACTACATCGTTGTTCAATTTGATGAAGGGTATGCATGTACTGTCAACGTACTATTTTAAAAGACCAATCAACTTATAAATATTTTATTTATCTTAACAGAAAAGTTGTGCAACATAAACTTTTGCGGTGTGAGAATCAACAATTTAAACACATTATTGGGTCATATGAAAAAGAATTTGATCATATATTGTTCAATCGTTTTCGGTCCGTGTTTAAACTTGGCAACAACGTATTAAATAAAAGAAATGTATGCTGAAATAATTAAAAGTACCTAGGTAATTGGGAAGCGGTTTCGATAGCACCTTTCGTTTTATTTTATTGAATATAACTTAGGTTCAGGATGTTGTTCATGATATTTAATCCGATGAAAATAGAACTCTAAAGATTGCTCACTATTTGAAAATTTGCTTGCCGTTAAATTTTGAAAGCAATTCCATATTAATATTGGTAGAGCCAAAATTTGGTCACAAAATTGAGATGTCAATTAATTTAATAGTGTAATTAATACCAATGATAATGAAATTCTGTACCATTTATTTAATTCTACATATTACTTCTTATCTTTTAATGCATTTCAAAAAGTAGAAACACCAGAGACAAAAAATGCAGTTTTCGAAGAGTTTTTTTTTTGATGAAAGCAAAATAAATTTAACTCATTTAAAGATCTGAGTAGTCTAAGATAAAGTTTATGCATGAAACTTCCAACTATCTAATATTATTTTTGATGATGAAAACTAAATTTTAAGTGTAGAAAATTAAGGAAACATTTGGCCCTCATAAATTTTGCCACAATTAAGATCTATGAACAAATTCAATAATTTCGTTTTCACTCTATCTAGGTAGAAATTTTTTTTAAGGAAAGCTTTTTTCTATTTTTTCAAAACAAATCTTGCATTAACTCAAAATTTCTGTTTATTCAAAATATTATCTAAGAAATTGCATATGACGTTAGTGTGTTTGGATGTTTTTTAAAGAAAAAAATTGATGGTTTTCAACAGTTTTTTTTAAATCTCTGTTAATTGCCTTAAGTATTAAATATTTCTGCATAACCTGGAATGATAAGAACTTACTACAGTCATTGACTAACATATAAAATAAACATGAAGTGACTTAACAAAAATGACATAAAGTAAGTAAAATTCTGAAAGAATTATAAAATACGAGCAAAATCAAATAAAGAAAAAAGTTAGTAAAATATGAGCAAAATCAAATGAAGAAAAAAGTTAATAAAATTAAGAATTAAAATAAAATAAGATCTAAAAAATAATTTGGCGGGCGATGTTCGTTTCCATTCCCTTATTCCCATGTTATGAATGCAAAAGTTGATTAAATTCTTAAAATTGCAGTATTGATTGTTGGTGTGTCATTTTCTTCTTTTTGTAAGTCAGTCGTATGAGCAAAGTATCAGTGAACGAGCACTGCTTATAACTCTTTGAATATGGTTCTTAAAGGTGAGTCGTTGATCTAAAGGAATAGTAATACCCAGAGAAAAATATGCTTGCTACAATAAGGCTTTTCAATCTATTATAGATTGCTTGTCAAAGAAGACTTGTTGACACCGACCGACGTCAAGAAAAATTGTTGACCGTTATTTTAAATTTATTGGATTTTCTATGATAAGCATTTATTCTTGAAAATATAAATAGAGATTTGGTAGATAGATGAAATATTAATACTCTGATAAATCATTTAAGCCGTATTAAATTTAAAATTACATTCTTAAAGACGTATTCAATAAATTTGGATCAGATTTAAATTTGATAAACCTTTAATTTAAAGTTACATATTACTTTGGGATATATATTTTCAAGCCATATCCAATAAATTCAAAACCCTTCAAAATCCATACAATACCTAGTTGTGAGGAAAATGTATCATATTGCTGTATTTTAAAGAGAAAAATTGATATTCGGTTCATTTCAGTGAAATTTAATTTTATACAAAATTGTAAAATTGTTTTCTTCAAAATTTCTCTAGGTAGGACTATATGATTAATCAAATTCCACTCCACAGTATAATTCAATTTGGAATATTTGTGATTACCGAAGTAGAACTATTCCAACCAAAATTCGACTTAGTGATGCTTAGTTGAAAACTTATAGGAAAATAAAGAAAACTAATTAATAAATAACAAAGCATTAAACAACAGGTGTAATGCGTTGCAACATTTTAACAAAATTTATTAGATGAATGAAAAATAAGTTAGAAGCTTTAAGAAAGCAATAAATATTTTCTCAAAAAGAAATTGAAATAGAAAGAAAAAAAAATAAATATTTTACAAAACTTTTCACTAACAACTAACGTTCTTCGTTAAATAAAATACTTTCTTATTCTTAACATAATACTTTCTTTGATTCTTTCTACAGACTTTAGTTTCTTTATGTTAGCTGAAACAGCTCTTAAAGCAAAAAAATAAATCTAAAGTTACTAGGTAGTTCTTACTAAGCGAAGTACGTTGCTTATATCATTCTCTTTTTATATTCATAATTTTTTATATTTTCGTTACAAACCATACATTCTGAAATGAGGCATTACACTTGTTGTTCCGTTTATAAAACTGTACTATTTGACTAAAAAAATTTGTATACAATCTACATTTGGGCCAGGGACCTATTCCACGAACTGTGTTCCATTTTTGTTCGTTTTAGTACTCGCTTACATTCCAAGCAGGACTCTTTTTCTCTAATTTTCCCTTCGAGCATATAAAAGGAACAAATTGGTAACATACTCGGGATTGCGCAGAACTTTTATTTTTGAAAATATATTAGGTAGGTAGTAAACATTGGCTTAGTTTTTACTTTCTCCACCAATTTCCAATAATCGATAGATAGTTTAACGAAAAGTTTTTGAAAAACTTTTATAATTTTGTGACATAGGTGATTATACTTAGAAAATAATGATAATCTTTGGAAAAATATTAAAAATTTCTGAAAAAATTCTAACATTTCAGAAAAGAAACAAAGAAAACGAACATTTTTTTACATTTCAGAACCCAATATAAAATACATCATATTGATAATAATTATAATCTGCTGATTGATTATTTCTTAAAGTTTTCACACATATTGATAATTATCTGTTACTCTTAACAAATTTTCTTCTCCGCTTGATTTGCCATCATTTAAATCTAACCAAAAAAAATTAAGCCAGTCACGTCGTAAAGGTTTGAAAATTCCTGTGCTTTCACAGTCTATGAAGTCTACTAGGTTTTTGAACGGTCCACGATCAAATGGGCTTTTTCCGCCCTTATTGATGAAATGACGATATCTGAAATTAAAAAATTATTTAAATTTTTATTTTAAAAACAAAATAAAATAAAAAGAATGTAAAATTTGGATCATAAAAAATTTGTTTCTTTGTAGCTTTTACTCGTTTGTCTTTTATTTCGAATCAAATCATGAAATATCTCGAATGATAAGATATCGATAGAGCATTAAGAATAAAATCTTTCCATTTATTTACTAACCTGTCTCGATTCATTCTTTCATTAGTAGTCATTCCTAGGCAAATAATTTGATACTGTTGACAGATAAGAAGAATCGTTACCCAAATCAGATGTGCCGATGCGTTCATCATAACCCACCCAACCCAGGGTGTACAGTGACTTACAATAAGTAGAGCAGCCCAAAGACCGTTTTCATATTGTAAGTAACACATTTGGGAATAGTAAATGTATCCGCCATAAAGCATCCATATACACATAACTATTAACATTACCAAAAAACCAATGAAGAATTTATGGTTTTTTGCTCCAATGCAATTGCCAACCCATGGGCAATGGTGGTCAAATTTCTAAAAAAAGTAATATCTAGTTAGTTTTAATTTGATACAAGTTGTGGACATCATTTGGTAGCAGGATTCAAGCTGAGTAAATGTAGAGTGATGTAAAAGTTACAGCATAAAGAAATTTTCATGGTTTTAATTCCGCTAAATATCTTTTCAGGGGCAGCTATTATCAACTAAGGTAAATGGCGAATTGTAGGACATCAAATTCATGATGTCATCAAATTATCAATTATTATTACATACACTTTTGTCATCTGACAAAATATTTATTATTTCTCAACCAAAGTTTGGTAATTTTAGGGCAAAACAGCCCTATTAAACCCTTGCAAGAGTCCCAAGCTGGAAGTTATAGCTAGAACTTGGATAACAGATATAGTTTAGAGCAAATAGGGGAAAAATAAAATTCATTTTTATAAGTTAAAAGTTTTAACTTGAAACTGCATCGTGAATTTACATATTTCCTTATAGTGAAACTTCAATTTGAAACAATGAAGTATGAAATAAAGTATTTTCAATATTTTTAATAGCTTTTAACTACTACGCACTTTTTCTACTTTTTCAGCAAAATAAAAAGGAAAACTTTGTCTTTTGTTTTATTCGTATGGTCGATAAACCGAGATTTCAAATAAGGGACAAAAAACCCTAGACTCTAGACTCAAGTTCTTTTGATAATTTTAAATGAAAAATTTAATTCCATTTCTTGTTTTTGAATCAA
Organism: Clunio marinus; assembly: GCA_900005825.1. NCBI lineage: Eukaryota > Metazoa > Arthropoda > Insecta > Diptera > Chironomidae > Clunio > Clunio marinus. The sequence continues at coordinate 1,136,885 of CVRI01000074.1, read as the reverse complement.
AGAACTGCTAGGCAAAAAATAACTGAAACTTTCATGTGAGTACGAATTTACAAATTATAGGAAAAATTTATGCTCAACATTACACATCTACTCAAAATTAGCTCATCCCGATACCTTGGAATATCCAAATTATAAAATTCAATTTACTGCAACGCATCGATCACAGACAGAGCAATGCTTTGAACGAACCGGACGAAGAAGCAAGCACGCCGAACAAAATACAGAGGGTTCAAAGCCACTTCCATCTCGCTCTGAAAGTTCAATGATAGTACGATAGCGTAGTTCCTTTGAATTTTTTATAACACCAGGATCTGCTCTCCATGACTTAAGGAAGCAATACCAAAGACCTCCAGATGATACAATAAATAGGCATGTAGTAAATAAAGGTTCTAATGGCGTAACGTAAATGATCCACGTGAGATAAAACCAAACCTGAATAAAAATATAACATATACATTAATAAACATTAGTAAACTCGATGGAGTAATTAGATTTTGCGTACGCTCGTTTTTTTTAAAGAAATTACTTTTGACGAATTAATAAGCTCGACGAATGGAATGTATTATGAAAGCATGCAGACAGCTGCATCAAATTTGTCGTTTGATGATAAACGATGTTTATTTTAAATTATCGCGGCAAGTGTGAATAATACAATAACACAATATCTAATCAATTTTGGCATACGATTTTCAATTCAAATCCTTTGAACGTTGTTCATCAGCCGCACATTATCTTTCAAAATCAAAAATTTTTAGAGAATAGAGTATAATAGTCTAAAGTACTTCTCTAAAACGTGTTAAGCTAAATATGAAAGGTAAAATTGCGAAGAAAACAGTGCTTCAAATTTAGCGGTGTGGCTGATAAGTAGACAACGTTTTAAGTGGTGCGGCTCACGGAAAATTACGCTGATAATTTTATGATCCCAATTCAGCCATTATTTACTTATTCGAAAAGGTCGAATTTGTTAAATAAGAAAATTGAAAGTTGGAATTTATCATTCCATAGATCCAATCCACTTGCTGACTTAACTAAGTCTTTCTCTTTTTTCTCAGCTTGAGTTTTTTCAAGATTTTTTGGTTTATATAAATTTCTCTCAGCTAGCTTGTCTAAACTCATCCTCTCATATATCTCTCAACTGACTTGCACGCTCACTTGTATATTTTTCATAATTCCGCTTACTTTTATGGCATATATATACCTAGGTAGTTGATTGAAATGTCTTGAAAAACAAATTGCAATCAAGAAATCCATAAAGGCAAACTTAAATATCCAAAATATGCATATAATAAAAATGAGCAAGAACATAAATAAGATAACGAGCAAGCTCACATCAAAAAAAAATTTGGTAAATAAGTCAAGCAAACAGCAAGCTAAGATTAACGTTGTATCTATGGATCATTCTATGCAATCGTACATATAAAGTACCGATTTGATATAAAATTGATTATCCTCAATTTCTGTATTTTCCGAAACTTTTTTTTTTAAATGCCTAACAGTAAAATAAATTTTTACAGTTTTTGTGAAAGCCAAAAAGAAAAGTTTCATAGCGAAAGATTTTTTTTCTAGCTTTGAATTGAATAGAAAATTTCGCTTCTCAGGTTAGTAAGAGGGTTGGACCAAAACTAAAGTCACAAAAAAGGTTTTATGTAGATTCGCTAACGAAAGAAATAAAACGTTTGGCGAATTAGCTTCGCAAGTAACGTCAAGAAATTAAGGAATATTCTAAGACATAATATACTCACCTTAGTTCCTAGATAAATACTCAGGGGAAGCATAGTCAGAAGTTTATCATCAAACATTGTTTTCCCTAAAGTAGATGCTATCACATATAAACAGGCAATAAGCAATATCCTTATGACAAAATAAGTATCAATTGAAATGATTTGTCCAGTTGCATAAAAAAAAAGGAAAGGCATGAAAATCATAGTCCAATATCGCATTGTGCTGTCACTGGTCAATTTTAAAAATAAAAACTTTTTAAACTTTGAATAGTTTCTCTGTTTTGTGATATCCATAATTTTTTTAGTAACTTTATCACCAAGCCAAGCTGACCCAACGTGCTGTTGAAGCATCCTCAAAGGAGTATCACCATGTAAATTTGGAATATCCAGAGATGCTTTACTCTAAAAGAAAATACATTATAACAATAAAAAATGGATCATTATGTCATAATTATCAATTACTTTGAATATGAGTGTCTTAATGCAGATTGCATTTCTGCTAAGAATAGCCCAATGAAGAGGAGTATTCCCATGAACATTATCGAGTAATTGTTCATTCGCACCCAGGGTTAATAGTAGTCTTACAGGATCAAGCGCTTGAATTTTCCATGACGCCTTATTGAAAAGCATGATATAAAATTAATGTATAATATAGATATTGAATAAAAAGTATTTCAACTTTTCCTTACCCACATAAGAGCTGTCATTCCACTTCGATCTTGCAAGTCTGCATTGATTCCACGAGCAATAAAATATCCGACAAGTGCTGTGTGTCCAAATTGTGCTGCTATATGAATGCAGGAACAACCTTCAGTGTCTCGGAGTGTTGGATCCGCTCCAGCTCGCATGAGTTGCACACATACTCCTAAATGCCCTTGTCTTGTAGCCCAGTGAAGTGGAGTCGCATTTAGTTCTCCCCCCACTGCGTCAATATTTGCCCCGCGTTCAATAAGGTAATCAATTATGTCCCGCCTGTTATTAATCGCTGCCCAATGCAGAAGAGTTACTGTTTCCTTATCAGGTTGATTTATATCCCAACCTGATTCAACTAGTTCTCTGACTCGTGATAAGGCTCCATATTGTGTTGCTTTAACAATATCAAATCCACTATAATCCGACTCCACACAAAGCAATGATGGTTCTTGGAAAATCATTGAATCATTTTGATCTTGTTCATGACATACTCCAGTGACTGCACATGAATTTTGATACATTTTTGTATACTTTTATTTATACAAGGCTAGGTAATCTTGCGTTTAATGTAATTATGTATTCATTTATTGAAAAGTACTCAAAGAAAAAGAATTCAACAAATTTAGATTAAATTTATTTTAATTTCACTAAATATATACCTATATGCAATTTCAAGATTAATTTAATATCTTTAGTTTTTATACAATTTCATTTCATCTTATGCTCTAGGTTGGTTTACCTTACTAATCTCAACTTAAGAGTAAAATAGAATGAATAAAAATCTATTATTTTTCTTGAAGTACTAGATTTGTATGACATAGAATGAAAGCTTAGGCAGCATATGTTGAGAATTGATTATGATTGGGATTTAAACCATTTCATTCTGTAAATTAATCTGATGCAATTCATTTACAAATAAGTATTACAACACGTATCATCACTCATAAAATGTTCAAATAAAAAAAGCGTTAATGAAAGAAGGACTTCACTAGAATGAAATTTATTTATGCAGTGATGTCCATCTTGTTATTCCATAGAAAAAATTTCCATTATAATTTCAATAACGAATAAATTAAAATTAGGTTCATCTTTCGAAATTCTCATCCCTCATTTTCCATACTGAACGTAAATGTGGAAGGAAATTACTGGATGCGACATGGCACGCACAATATATAGGCATATATTTACAGAACTTCTCGATTTGCTAGCATGTCAAAAAGAAAATGTTATTTTTAGCTTTTTAGTCGTGCTAACAGGTATGTAGCATCATATTGGAAAATTAATTGGATTAAGTTCTGATGACCTGATAAGCAATTTATGAAATTTGAAAGCAGAAATTTAAGAAGAAGTGTGAGGAGCATCAAAAAAGGTGAAGGAAACTTGAATTGAAACATAATTTCACGTATAATTTCTCATATGACATATTCTACCATTTGAATGACCAAATTATGCTTCGATTCAAGTTTTTTCACTTTAATCTGCTTCATACTCCTACACTGCTTCTTAATTTTTTTCTTCTTCTAACTGAAATATAAGATTAAAACATAAAATTGAGGATAAAAATTACAGCTTCGTTTTATGAAAAATGAAGCTACCACGAAACTTTGTAAAAACAAAAGGAAAATGTTCTCACTATATCTCTGATCTATTGTTTTTTTTTTCATTACATAATTTATGCTTAGAAATTGGAGAAAATTAAGTTCGAAATAAGTGGCAAGTACACATTTTTTTCTAAAGTTTTGACTAAAAGAATCTTGTTCTTGAAGTCAAAGTATTAAAGAAAATTCCCTTTTCAACTCTGAATTGTGTCTTTCCTGATAATTTTATATTTTTGTTTTTATTTTACAGTGCTATACTTACATAGTTTAAAAATATTTAAAAACGTGAAAAAGTAAAATATACAGCAAGTGTGTGAAGCGTCTAATAAGTAATTTCTTTCTTAAATTCATGTTTATCGTATTTTATTTCTTTCTTTTTTTTGTTGAGACTTTTGATTTCAAAGTTGGGTGAAAAACTTATGTTTGTTAGTAGATTTTGATAAACATAACTAAATAATAAAATTTAAAATGTCAAAAACTAATGAAGCTGTTGAAAATGAAATTAGGAGTTATTGATTTTTTGTTTGAAAACAGGCACAGAATTTTAAGTATAATTAGAAAAGCAAATTTATAATTTAAATCAAGACAGTCCATTTCTTGGATATACATTTTACTTTACTAAATCTAGCCAAGTGATGGAAAGTCTCGTTCGTCATTGACTTTAGGTGCGTGTTGAGCATCATGTCCATGTAATTCACCTCGACGATTATCAAATCGTGGACGACGTAGTGTACGTCTTTCACGATTTTCTCCACCAGCATTATGCAAATCATCTAAAAACCATGAATAAGATTAATAATAAAAAAGTTTTATTATTATAAATATTACAATATTAACCTTTACGTTCTCCACTATCCCGATTTGTCCTGGGACGTCTATTCTGAGTGTTACCATGTCCTCCAGAAATTTTCCCTCCTGTACCAGGTCGACGGCCTAAGCCTCCACGGCGGCCGTCATTGAAATGAAATTCAATATCCAATACTTGTTTCTTTTTTCCGTCTTCCTTTTTTCCAGTAGATAGTCCATCATCTTTGCGATTGAGCTCATCATCTCCATATTTTTTGTCCAATCGTTTCATTTTATCCCATTGAGCATTATCTTCACCTTCGCCTGCTTTCCTCAAATTATATTGTGGCTGAAGCAATTGAGCTTGTCTTTGCGCTTTCCATTCATCCAAAGTCATTTCCTTTAGTTCATCCCCAACTGCCGTTATTGCTGTGGGTTCTAAAATAACTTCATCTACCCCTTCTTTCTGTTCATCATCAATAAGTGGCTTGTTGATATCATCGATATCTTGTTTAACACTACCCCAGTTTCCTTTGCCATTTCCATCTCGCTTATCAATTGCCTTCACACCTGTCTTGTCACTTCCTGATTGGCGATCTCGTTCTCGTTTTCTTCCTTCAAAGTTTCGGTTACGATTCTGATTACGTTGACCAACTGCATTTCCACCAACATTTCGGGGTTTTTCAAAATCTGACATTCCGTTCATTTCCTTATTGCGACGGTTATTTCGTTCTTCACGATTTTCGGTATTTCCTGATTTGTTGAGAATAGGTCGGTTATTGAAAAAAATTTTGTCTGAAATTAGAAAAATTTTCAATCAAGTTTGTATGATATGGTTGAATATTCTTTTATCGTGCTTATTCCAACCTCAAAAAAGAATTTCTGCGAAACAATTTTTGTACCATAAGAGGATTAATTATTTCTTCATGTAATATATATTAAATGCAGAAAATGACAAAATCCTGCCATTATTTTTTATTGAATGCACGTGTTTCAAGTAATCGATAAAAAGTTCTCATCTTATAGGTGTATAAATTATGAAATAAATGTAATATGTGACGAGTTGCTAATTATGATTCTTGCTCTTCCCAAGTATAATATTACTGTCTTCCTTTCAGATGTCAAGAAACTTGAGAATTGTTTAATGACTTTAGTTGAATGAAATAGTTGAGTAGATAGATCGGTTTAGTAAAAAATTCAAAAGAAAATAAATCTGAACTACCTAGTAAATATTTAAATGGCAATGATCTATTCTTACATAAGAAGAAATATTTTTTTTTTCATTTACTCTCAAAGAAAATAATTATTATATAAATTTTTCAACATATACCTAATATACCTATATGTTAAATATGTGTCATTCGCAAGAATTAGTTAAAATTTCTGTTTCAAAATGTGATTTTTTCAAGATTCTTTTTGAAAGGTAAGTTTCTCACTAACACTTATGTATGAATACATATATTATCAATTTCAGGAAATTTTATGTTTAACTTTACATAAAAGATTTATAAAAATTTAACTCAGCCATTTTGCACGTTCGCGATAAAAATTATATTCTAGGCAAGATCTTAATGTTGTGAACTGAAGTATTAATTACCTTCTTTCTGCTGAGTAGTCGAATTATCTTTATTGATGTTATTTTGTTGATCCTTTATACCACGCCGTTGACCCTGATTAGGCTTATTCTGAAGATTTCCATTTTCCAAAGTATCTTTTTTTAATTGTTTGTTTTCCTTTTCAGATGATGATTTAGGTTGAACTATATTAGTTGATGAAGTCAATTGATTTTGTTGTGCCGGTTCTTTTATCTTCTTTTCTTTCTTTTTAGTTATTACGGTTTCAAAGTCCGTAACATCATCTTGATCGTAAAATAATTCATAACGATTTGCTATTCCAATTCCATAATGATTCTCCATCTTTAAAATCCGGGTAGTTCTGGCGGATTGATGGGATATATTTAGAGAAAATTTTACTTTTTCCTTAGTGCAGAATTGAAATACAAGATGGCCGCACGCTAAAATTCTTTATATTACACTAACACTAACGCAAACGTAAAAATTAGTAAAAATTTTTCCTCCAGATGAGAGAATCCGTATCACCACTCACAATGAGTTACGGAATCAAACTAAAAGAGATTCTCAGACGGAACGCTTGCAAACTTAATCTTCCAAGGGGTAAATCATCGGCAAAAATGAGCCAGCAGAAGCACCATTGATGAAAAGAAGCACTAGACAAATTCCAAGAAAAAGTAAACAAATTCTTGGAAAATGACCGTTTTTCTTGAAAAGCACTTGGTAGTGATTTTCGAAACATCATTTAAAGGCAGCCGGCAGAAGCACTATGATGATTTACCCCTTGTAATCTTTGATTTCTCTCTTTCAAAGGAGAATTTCTCTCTTCAAAGAAAAAAATTACTGTCTCTCAAGGGGTAAATAAATTACCTAATAGAAATTTTACTTAAAATTTCCAATAGGGAATTTATTTACCCCTGTGAGACAGTAATTTTATTTAATGATAGAATTTACTATAAATGATAAGTACTCAAAAGTTATAAAATAAAAATTTCACAATAAATTACATTATCTTCTCAAGATCGATCTTAGAAACTATTACTTAACAATTATTTGGAGATTTTAAAAAGATTAACATAAAATGTTATGAATCTGAAATTCATACCTATATCCCGACGATTAATCGTAAACATGGTCTGATAATATTCGATCAACCAAAATTGATTCGGATAATCGGGTAACCGAAAAATTCATTTAGGTTTTCCGAAATTTTTGTTCGATCATTTCTGGCCAGTGTTTAAACTGGTTTGTAATAAAAGTTATACATATTAAAATAATTAAAAATATAAGAAAACTAGTTTCGATAGCACCTTATAGTTTATTCTATTGAATATATTTTATATTCAGGATGTTTTTCAAGATAGGTATTTATTATTCGAAGAACATAGAATTCTAAGCTTGCTCACCTTTTGAAAATTTTCTTGCCGTTAAATTTATCAATGACAATTTATCATGGCCATTAAATGATTCTTTTATAAGATATTTTAAATATTCATCTACGCTGAAAAATATTAACTGAAAATCCAAGACTAGAAACTACAGTTTGGAACCCAATCTGGAATTTTATATTTATAAAATTCTAAAATAATATGTATAAGATATCATTTAAAGTACATTTTTAATTTATTCACCTTTAGCGCGCTTTGGTGTTACCTTACTGATATAGGTAGATGCGGGTAGAATTAAGTTTTAAACATTGTTTTGGCCTTTTTTTTCCATTTCTTTAGCTGATTTTTTTTTGGAAAAACTAGCTGAAGTTCTTTATTTCAACAATTGGATTGATCTTATCCCATCATTGTTACAATACTTCTTCAGATTCTTTCTTTGAAAAAAAAACGTAGAAAATTAATTTATATCTTGAACAGACAATTTGGTTTTATTTTCCATTAGTAAAAGTTAATTTAGGGTCGTGTAAATGCATCCCTCAGATTTAAGAATATCTAAAATTTGTGACGACACATTTGAAATTTCTTTCATACAAACCGAAGCATTTTTTTTCAAATAGGTTTTCCATATAAAAAAAAATCTTTGCTTAGAACCTTGTGTGTTGATATTTTAAATTATCTACTCATAATTTGTAGAGAATTTTTGGAATTTCGTACCTGAAAAATGTTTTAGCAAATTCATCGTCGCAATTACGCTCAAATTTCCAGATGATCAACTTGATCAATTTGAAATGACAATAAGGGAAATGGAATAAATAAAGTTTTATTTTTCGAATTGATCCGATTCAATTCAAGTCGAGTTAAAGCGCTGCAAATTTCAATCAGAATCCAGTTTGTTTTACTTGACAACTTTGAGTTTTATTAGCTAACTCACGAAATCTTAAAAAAATGTATGGGACTTTGCAATATCTAAAATTAATTTTTAAAATATTTAGAAAAAAATAATAAAGTTATAATAATTACATCGCAATAACTTGTAGGTATCTCTTGGAAGAATTAGTAATAATAACAATTTGCTATTACATAGAATGATTCAAACTATACGTATAATCGACATACAATGTTACGCAAATATTTGTGAGTAATTTATTTTTTAACTAGTTAAAACGTTGATTTTGAAAATAATATGCCGTAAAAGTCACTAAAGCTTGTGATCACTGATTATTTCCTCCATAAAAAAAAAGTTTCCTTCAAGACTGGATACATCTGCTTCATCTTGTCGTAACGGAGTTGTCACATCATCATGAATATTCAATGCTGAAAATATTTTTTACATAAGATAACTAAAATTGAAATTATTCACTCACCAAGTTCACCTTGTTTTTGTTGGTGCAGTGTATCTTGTCCTTCTTTAGTAAAATAAAAACTAATATTCCTGAAATTTTGATTAACGTCGTCAAGGAGCATTTCGATTATTTTCATAAAAGTTGGCCTTGCTGTAGGTCTGTGCTGCCAACATCTCCTCATGAGCTCATAAAGTTTATCTGGGCAATTTTCAGGACGTTCCATTACCCCTCCTTCTATAACGTACCTTAATACCTGATCATTTGAAAGTCCCTGATAAATTAAAAAAAAATTATAACATAAAAAGACATTGAGCAAAAAAATTTTACAGGTACATTAGAAGCGCGATAAATTAATAAACTCGACGAAGTAATTAGTTTTTGCGTATACTCTTAATTACGAACAAATCCATTCCATAAACTAATAAGCTCGACGAACGGAAAGTAAGGAAATTGCGTATATTAATTGCGCAGCTGCATGAAAATTGACGTTCTTTTATTTGAAATTTCTGAAGAACCTTCTCAAAAAGAATGTTTTTTCAACTATCAGAAATAGATCAGACAAAACGATTTTTTTTCATTATTCCTGGTATTGAATATCCTTTAAAAGTTCGACGAACTAATATTTTTTTGTCCTTAGTTTATCGCGCTTCTGCTTAACTGTATAAGTATTTATTAATAAGGGAAATATTGGATTCCAAATTTATCATCTCCTTTTCGGTAGATATCTCTTAAAAATTAAATTTAATAATTTCAGGTACCTGATACGGTTGAGAAGCGAGAGTAGCCATTTCCCAAAGAACAACTCCATACGAGAAAACATCACTACTACTCGTGAAAACTCCATCTTTTAAGCTTTCGGGTGACATCCAACGAACAGGAAGAAGTCCCTTTGTCCCTTTCCTGATATTTAGAACAAGTATTTAGTAGAATTTTTTGAAACAATTCAAAAAAATATCTTATTTACCTATAGTAGTCAGTTTCATAAATATCCCGTGTCATCCCAAAGTCACCGATTTTTACAGTCAAGTCTTCAGCGACCATACAATTACGTGCAGCTAAGTCACGATGAACAAATTTTTTTGCAGATAGGTAGCTCATTCCATCAGCAATTTCTGCAGCCATTTGAAGAATTTGTCTAAGTGTTGGTGGTTGAGGCGTTGGCTCATTTGTATTGTCATATTCAGCACGATGAGAACGCAAGTAACTCTTAAGATCACCATTTGACATAAGTTCCATGACAACAAAAGTAGGTTGACTTTGACTTACAACACCAAGAAGCCTTACAACAAATGCTGTGTCAAATTGTTTCATAACTGAAGCTTCATTTAAGAAACTTATTCTTTCTTTGTCAGTTGCATTCTCATTGACTGTTTTTATGGCACAACGAGTTTCATTGTGTTCATTTCTCAGGCCGAGACTGTTATCTTTAAAATCTTTTATTATCCCTTCATATACCATTCCAAAAGATCCCTGACCAAGCTCTTGTAACATAACAACTTTTTCACGTGGAACTTCCCAGTCATCCTGTTTGTAATCTACACCTGCGTAGTCGGAATTGACAATGGCAATAAGCTTCATATTTGATATGGATGTTAAATAATAACGTTTGAAAGCGTAGATTAGGCATAGAAATAATAATATCAAAACAACTGTTAATGATATTGCTATGAATCCTATATTAAATCCGCCATATTCATTAATGATAACATATTTGACTTGAGTAAAGTTTCCCATTCCAGCCATTGATGTTGCAGCAATTTGAATACTATAGTTTCCATTAGTAAGCGATTTCAGTATATGAAAACTTTGATTCATATAAATTTTGTGTGATATACAACTGGATTCCCATTTTGTGTGTTCTAAGTCGTTCTTTTTATAACGAATTGTATACGATAGAAGTAAACCATTGGGATTGGGTGGGGGCTCCCAAGTGGCTTTTATTTGTCCCAAACTGCCATTACCTGGAACAGCGACAACATCGAATCTTGGGATGACATCGTTTTTCTCTTCTTTTAGAGTTATGGCTGAAATTTGTGCTTCGGGGCCACAATTCTCATCAGAGCGATCATCAGAATCTTTTTCACGACATGCTTTCAAAAAGAATTGATAATTCGAATAATGTCGAAGGTCCGAAAGTTCAAACGTTGTTTGCCTTGTGTCATTAATTTCTTGATAAAATGTACGGTATTTTCCGTCCTCAGTTTTTGTTGACTCTGTTTCAAGCTCTCTTCGACGAGCAATTTCTTTGTCAAGATCTTCTGGAAATTCCGCTTGCCTTCTCGCTCTTCTTTTTTCTCGCATTTCACTGACTGTTTCAGGTTCAGTTTTAACATAAACGTAATTTTGGATTTCATCTTCAAAATCAACCGATGACTGGCGGTCTTCATCATCTTCTTCTGCTTTTTGGCAAGTCTGAATACAAATGTTGCAATCGCATGGGCCGATGAATTCAATAAGACTTGGTTTTGGACGATCAGGTGGTTTTGAATCGGTTTTAATAATAGTTTCCGATCGTTCAAAAGCTGTTAAAAAAAATTAGAACTATGTATACTCAGAAAAAAGCAATTCTAAAATCAATAATCCCTTCAGAATTCTACAGAATCTCCGAGTTTCAACATAAATTGAATTGAATCAGAACAGATCGAAATTGAAGCAATTTAAGCAAGTCGTTTTATTTTTTGTCTTATTCCGATTCAATTCAAGTTGAGAGACATTCTATATTTTTGTAGAAGAGAAAGTTTTGACCAAGCCCTAAGTTAGGGTTTTGTTAACAAAAGTTGGGTATTTGAATAAATTCAAGCCACGCTAAAATCGTAGCTAACTACGAGACATTAATTTTGAACTAAATTTTTACAATATTTCGGAAGATTTTAAAAGATAAAAAAGAAATCTTACGCTGCAAGCAATAATCTCGTTGTTCTAAAATTTGATCATTTTTTTCTATAATTTTCGCTCGTATTATGTAACTTTGTAATTTCCCATTGACCTTTCTTGGAGGCTCCCAACTAAGTATCTAAAGAAAGAATATATTTAATTATTACCGAAGTAAGGAACAATAATATATATATAAAGAAGATCTTACAATTGATGAACTAGATTTTGGAACAGCTTTTAACTTAGTAACTGCTTGTGGTTGTCCTGGTGATGTTCGAAAATAGTGAATATCACTTTGTGCGCCTATTTTTTCAGTAGCTAGTGTGTAAGCCTTGACATAGAATGCATATTGTGTATAAGGTTCTAATTTCGTCAGCGGGTAAGATATCGAGTCATTAGTGGTAAAATCGTTAACATCATCAATAAACCATCCATCATTACAGGCGTCTCGTCCACCCCATATTGTAACGTTATTAAATGGTGCAGGGATATATAACACTCCATAACCAAGCAGCGCACGTTCATCACCCAATTTTAATGGTGACCACTGAAGGAGAGCAGCTTGAGAATATGTTTCTACAACTTTTACACCCAAAGTCATAACATTGCAAGTCGTTTTGTCGCCATTTGACATTTTAGCCATATCATAGTTTTCAATTTGAGAAGGATTTTCTGTAACTTTTTCAATTTTGAAGAAGCATAGCAAAGGATTAAAATGGAAGAAAAGCTTTCCGTTTTCAACAGATACAGTTTGATTCCAAAGCTCTTGAAGGTTTTGATTATCCCAAAGAACTACAGAATATTTGTTACTCTCAAGGCGCTTCCCCTTGATAACCTTCAGATTTTTTAAAAAGCTTAGAGACATTATTGGATAAGATCGAGCTATTTTAAGATAATCTTGAATTTCAACAATTTCTGAAAGAGAGTTTTCAAGTTCTTTAACAACATTTGTAGCTGTTTCAAGAGATTTAGATGAACTTCTTCTTAATCGAATCTCTAAAGGACCGTCTATGATGGCACATCCCTTGAGACTTTGAGCTGCAGCTATGGAATCAATAATTTTTGCTTGACACCTTCTTTGACATTCTGATCCACATGATTTACAATCGGTTTGGTTTTTAAAATCAACATAAGTGGGAGGGCAACCTCTCATGCAAGTTCCATTAAAAGGGATGTAGGGTGACACATTTTCCGCATATTTTTCAAAATTATTTAGACTGAAACACTGCTGACGTGTTAGACATCGTCGTTCCATATACTTTAAATAAAGAAAATAATATAAAATAAAATTTAGTTTTAAAATCAATTTAATAAAATTCATCAAACGAACTTCGAATTTTCCTTCTGGGCAGTTATCTTGGCATCTAATTTCATCGTCTATTTCCACAGCAAGTCTTTTACATGCGATACATTTTTTGACATTATTGTTGTCACATCCTCCTATACATTTGGGATCGCAACATTTTCCTTTCGAATTACACACTCCTCCATTACACTTACATACCATTTGACAGTGTTTTTGATTCCAGCATAGCGTACCAGCTTTTGGATCATTACTAGTTGTACGTGGACATTGCAAATCCTCCTTTTCGTAGGGACACACAGGACAATATGCAGGTAATTGATTTTTCTGAAAAACGTTTTAAACAAAATTAATTTATTGATCAGCAACAAAATATTGTAGGAAGAAAATATCAATATACCGCAATATAATGTTCACCCGGTCCAGCGATAAGTGTCCAGTCTATACGATCTGCAAAGCATAGAATATCGTTCTTCTCAATTCTAACATTCCCTCTTTCGATCGTTTGCAAATTGAATAATCCAATTTCTTCTAAATCGTTAACTTCATATATAATTAAGGAATAATCCTTGAAAAGATCACGTCCGCGTATTACAGCAAGATTAGGAAAGAAATGACTGAGGCTTTTGACTCCTCCAACTCGATAAAGCATTAAAAATCCAGTAATTTCTGTTAGTTCGGGAAAGGAGTAATTTACAAAATCATTTTCGGAAGAATCATCTAGAAGAATTATGCTAGCTGATCCTTCAATTACTCGACAACCACGATACTTTTCCATGTCCTCAATTCTGAAGCGTACATTTACAGTGCCACAAACTTGTAAAAATAAAAAAATTAAGCAAAGGTTAATGATATATATATATATATATATATATATATATAT
>CVRI01000074.1:1049200-1122618 GCA_900005825.1 Clunio marinus | reverse complement strand
TATATATATATATATGAATAAATGAATATAATAATCTTTAGGAAATTTCTTCATATCTAACTAATGAACAGTTTCTTGAAATTTGTAATATGATTCATATCTGGGTGCACTTTAAAGACACATCTTGGAAATAATTATTCCATGCTTCAAGCATGTCTGCCTGCGAGCTTATTTGCGAGTATATTTTCTAACTTTTCTGAAAAATGATTTAACAACTTGCTCAAGTTTCTTGTCTTTGTATCTTTAAGCCTTCAAATCATATAAAAAATCATTTCGTTTAAACATTACTTTACACACCAACCATGGTAAATTCAAAAGTGCTATCTGAGAAATTCAAAAATCTGTTAGAACCATGGTAATAAATACTAGATAAGTGCGCTAAGCGTATTATCATAGGCCAGTAGGAAACAAACATCTTAAAGTTTTACTGATTTTTCATGTAAATTCAAATTAGGCAATATTTCATAGAAATCAAATTACCTAAATTATAATATTTATAAACATTAATACATACTTCCACTGCCATTAAAAGGTTGGTGAACAGGCGCTGTGATTTTTTCCATACTTAGTACCATCAAATCGGGTTCGATTGTGGTAAAATTTCGATATCCTAAAACTATTGGTGTTTCGATCCATAATACGAGGAACAAAAACTTGAAGATGTTTAATGTATCTAAACAATTGTAACAGTTTTGAAAAAAATTACATCGTGTCATTTTGGTAATTTTTTGCAGCTGAATGTACTCGATTTTTTTTCTTTTTTTATAATAACCTTTCGGAAGATGCTGGTTGTTATTTTTTCTTCTTTGATCAAAGTTATTTTCTGTCCGCATGCTATTACGATATACTTGGATGATACTTCTATTTTTTTGAGATATTTTACTTTGAATAAATACTCAAACTATCTTTTCCACATGTTGTTAATACATAAATTGTGTGTTTTTTTAAAGAACCTTTATGATTTTCATATAATCAGCTTTTTTTTATTAGTAGATGTACCGAAAACACTGTTGTCGCCACCACGAGATCATGACCTCAGACACACAATCACCATAAATCAAGTACAAAAAACAATGTGATGCGTCACCGAAAACTTTAGAATCTGATATGGTTAAATTCAATAAAGTTCTACTTTGCATATTTTCTTTATTGAATATTATTAATTATTTCTTCAACATGTGAGTTGAAATTGAATTGATTTTCTCATCTTTTTCAAAACACTTTAAAATGAACAACAAAATACATTAAACAGATATATTTTTTATATGTCAATTTTTTTTAGCACTTTACACTTACTCTCCACTTTTATTTTTTTAAATGATTTAATCTTGCCAATATTTTCATTCAACCAATTTCACTCAAACCTTATGAAGATAAAAATAATTAAATATTCAAAGGAGTTTTATAATCTCTATTATTTTTTATTTATTTGTAAAAATTTGAGAATAAGAGAGAAATACGACGCAAATAAGAAGAAAATGGTTGACTTTGTGTGCAGACGATTTAGTGTGGTGTGTGTTTGACACCGGTTGTCATCTGGGGGGAATGTCACTGAGGTGAATCTGTTTAAAAAAAATTAAATTAAAGGTTTTTTGTTTTCAATTTCTAATTAGGTACCTAACTAAATCATAGTCAGTTTATTCAATTTCGGATCTATTTTATTTTTTATGTACAGTTTTAATGACAGAATGAATTTTAGATATTTATCGAAAATTTGAAAATGTAGGTAGTTTGGTTAATACCTAATACTGGTGCATGTTAATATAAAGCAATTCATCACTTTGATGAAAAGCAACAATTTTTCCGTTAGCATGTAGGAAGGTATTTAATTGAATTACTCTTAACTCTCTGTTCCAAAAGGTGCAATGATTATCTCCTGATCCCATTTAGGATTGACCAGAATATTTGAAAGATTTATATCAAACCGCTTCCTCATCTTCTTTCAACTTCCTTTGCTCCTTCCAAGCCCTGGTTATTACCTATTTACACTTTTTCTTTCTCTTAATTCAACGAAGGGTGCGGAAAGACAAAAAAAAACACATCGTTCTATCGAGAAAATCGTTTTATAAGGAAAGCGCTATAAAGAGTTCACTGTATGCATGTATTTATATATTCACTAAACAAAGTGACCAAAAAATCTTTCTTGTATAAATTAAAATTCATAAGAATAAGATATTTAATCAGTCTAATTTAATTTATTTTCAGTGACAACCTGAAGGTATACATGAAATGGCATTTTATCATCTGAATCCATCAGAAACTTCCATAACAATTTCATCATTTGAAACTGTTGATTCGATCACTTACTATGACATCAAAATTTCCTGCTATCGAAACGTCGAATGGACGGTATAAATTTACGGGTTTATTAAGGGATTTGAGTCGTTTATATTTTTCGGTTCAGGAACAAAAAATTAAAAAATATTGTTTTATAACTAGTTTTGTTCTGAATCAAATATGGATCAAATCTCAGACTTAAATATCTAGATATAAAAGTAATTTGATTAAAAAAGTTTTTAGGTGAAGCATCGATTTAAGGATTTTTACGAGATTCACGAAAAGTTGCAAAAGTCTATTGCAATCCCAAAAGATCTTCTTCCAGGAAAGAAACTTGTTAAGAATCTGCAGTTATTTCAACAACGAAAAACAGAGCTTGAAAAATATCTGCAAGCAATCGCACAAATAGCGCAGTTGAACTTTCCACTAGAGTTCGTGGAATTTTTAGATTTTCAAAAATACGATGTCATATTTTTGTTACAAAGATTAGCAAAGGATATTTTTAAATTAGGGTACATCCAAAAATCATGGACCTTTACAATTTTAGAGGTAAGTCTAATGTGTATTTGAACTAAACATTTAAAAATCTATATGTCTCAGTAGATGCATGCTATATCATCAAGAGTTCTTCTACCTCGTCAATCTTTTGAAGTGCAAAATTCGGCTTTTGATTTTTCTAATATACTTGATTTCTGTTGTCATCTGGAAAAATTGCAGATTGTTCCTGAAAGAAGCATATTTTCAACTAAAGAGGAAATGTTAAAAAACCTTATATCTCCTATAGGCACATCAAACATACTTAGTTCTACCCTAACGTTTGATATGTCTCCGTTTACATCTATTCAATCATTAGAGTTAATTGGAATTGTTCCGCAAAACATTGTAAAGTGTAACAACATCAGATCAACAGTCGAGAATTTAAAACTTAATAATACCAGAGTTCAAACTGTCAAAGAAATTTTGTTGCCAGATTCGATTCATAAAAATTTCCTATCTGAAAATGACCAAGTCTGGTATCGACTTAAAAATCTTGATTTAGCTTACAATGAAATATGGCTCATTGATCCTGCTATAAAACTAGCTCCAAACATAGAAGAGTTACATTTGAACGATAATAAATTAAAGACTATTTCAAACCTCAGATCACTTTGCCACCTCAATCATTTGAACCTAAGTGGAAACATGATTGAATCTCTTTTAGACTGGCATTTGAAACTAGGTAATATTTCAGTTTTAAACTTATCATGCAACCAAATTCAATCACTAAAAGGTGTTAGTCACTTAAAGTCTTTGCGGATTCTTGATTTGAGTAGAAATCAAATAAAAGATATCAACGAAATTGAGAATATTGCTAAGCTTCCCGTAATAGAATACATAAGTTTGAATGGTAATATAATAGCTCAAGAAATGGACTACAGGATCAAAATACTTTCAATGTTTGTGGATTATAATTATAATATAATTCTTGATAATGAAACAAGCTCTCAAACTGAAATTGATAAGGCAATGGTTCTTGCAGCTCTTCGAAATAGACAAAACATAAAATAGCCACTTTGAATATTGTAATTTTCTTAAAGAAAAATATGATAATTACTGCTTATACATAAGCATGATTAACACATATTAATTTATTCTTTTTTACCAATTTATGTTTAAATATCTATGATTTATAATGTATTTATTAAAAGATGATTTTATAAACGAAAATTCCATCATTAAAAAGATGGGTAGATTCAACCCGAACATCTATCGTACACAGGTTTAACTATTAAACCTCCAGGATTGAAAATTACCCTTAGTTTTTATATTCTCCTTAAAAAACTTTGAATCCCTTTTTAAAATATCAGTTTTCTAATTTTTTCTGGCTATTTCAAATCACCTTCAACATTGTTTCTATAAAAAAAATCACAGTAGATATGTTAAATAGTTAAATAAAAATTATTTTTCCTCTCTCATGAAATTCGTAAGATATTGTTCAGAAAATTTCATACAAATTGTTCAGCTTCCAATAGGAAAAATAATTTTTGGAGTAAATTATTAAATAAATATTCCCTAATATCTATAACAATTAGGTATGTTTTCACTTGAAATAAAAAAGAAGAAGATATTACAGAAAGATTTGTAATGAGAAAAGCATACAACATGTGAACACTTTCTCTGTGTTTTACCAGGGTAACTATGTTAAGTTCAATAAAAAAAAGTTAAGTCTGCATATATGCCTGAATAAGTCTAATACAATTTATGAGTTTGTTTCTTTTTTTCGTTTAAATGGACATGGAACAACACTACACACAGAACTATCTAACTATTCTAACTCATGTGTAACTTTGGCCAGTGTTTCTCAAAATTGGGATAATTTTATTTCAAGTGAAGCAACTGAAATTGATTGATGTTTTTCTCAGGTTTAAATTTCTGTATAGCGCTGAGTATTTTGTTTTAATCAAAATGAAAATCATTGTAACTGTAACACGCATTAAGTTATTTACTTTTTTCTAAGTTAGACTTTACATTTTTCGAACCCTTTGGACACTTCTTTCAATTGAGTAGGTACTCTACTCAAAAGCACTTTTTTCAATATTTTTTAGAAAACTGTTTTTATTGTGTGTATTTTTTCAAATTTATACAACATTCTGCCGAATAGCTACTTTGCATTCAAGAGGAAAGAAGTTATTACCATATTTTTTACTATTTCAAGTCAAACATTTCATAATTTTTCTAATTCTTTGGAAAGCCAATCAAGCCCTTCATATAAACCATTTCCTTGAGTTGCACAGGTTGCCTGGATGAACCACTAAAATTAAATGTTTTATAATTTGATAGAAAAAATATTTTTAAAATATAATGATTCACTTACACTTCGGTTATGTAGTGAATTAAGTCGTAATTTTTCTGTCAACTCAGCTGCACTCATGGCGTTTGGTAAATCCTGTTTGTTGGCAAACACTAAAACCACTGCATCACGTAATTCATCCTCACTTAACATGTTGTGCAATTCTCGTTCTGCTTCACAAATTCGTTCTCGATCATTCGAGTCGACTACGAAAATAAGTCCTTGAGTGTTTTGAAAATAGTGGCGCCACAAAGGACGGATTTTATCTTGACCACCAACATCCCATACTGTGAAACAAATATTTTTATATTCTACCGTCTCGACATTGAATCCAATTGTTGGTATAGTAGTAACTATCTCCCCAAGTTTTAATTTGTACAGAATAGTGGTTTTACCAGCAGCATCCAATCCAACTAAAAAAAATTAAATAGATATTTATTATACGTTTTCCGAACACTAAATTGAGTTTATTAATTGTTTTTGAAGCCACCTACCCATCAAAATACGCATTTGTTTTTTCCCAAAAAGTCGATTTAAAACACTCGATATTGTAAGACCCATGGATTAATTATTTATCGATTCATGTAATGATTTATCTATAATAGGTAGGTACTTAATGATTCGGAAATGTATGAATATTTTTTCAGAAAAATTCTGCATAGTGCCACGTAAATTTAATCTCAATTTAAAATATTTAACGTTAAATGATACGTTTTATTAAGATACCTACTTAACACTATAATTAAATTAAAACTAGAATAAAATGAAAGAAGAATTTATTGTTCAACGCTTAGAAGTAAATATAATAGGATCTATTTAACTAAAAAATAGAAAATTGGATATATTGACTTTTCCTCTTGTTTATAAAAATTAAAATATTTAGATATCTAGGTAGGTATGTTAATTTTGTTGAGAAGTAAGTCATGTTTTTCTTACTTTTTGCAAGGTGCTTTTTTAAAAGAATTTAATGTTTTTCGACACTTTTTAAGAGTATATACGATAGAAGAACTTATTGCAATCAAAAGTTCTTTGACATTATTTAATTAAATACCTAGATGTCAAAATTTATATTTTTTTAGATTCGAAAGATTATTTGGACCCAAATTCATAATTATTCGAAATCGAAAAAATTCAAGAATAATTCGTTAAATTGTTATAAAATCTTTGTGGGAAATAAAAGATAAACTTATTTTGTCTTTTAATTATTTTATTATGCTTATGCATTCTTTAAAATATGTTATTTAAGTGAAAATTCAGAGTTTTATGAGACCTAGAAATTTCAATAACATTTTTTAGTTACATATCCAAGAAATTTTGAAATATATTGATAAAGGTACATGGATTTTTTCCTTGTACAATTTTAAATAAATATCTAAAAATTTATGATAAATACCTAGGTCATTTATAATATTAAATTGAACATTTAAGGGAGTAAGAGGAACAAGATAAGATAAGTCAGTTTATTTAACAATAACTAAAAGTTTGTCGAAATAACAAAAAATAAAAGAATTTTACTTTCATCATTCATTTGAGTTCTGGATCTTTTCCTTCCTAACGAATTTTATGATATAAAGATAGAATAGGTATATGGAACTCCTAAACTAGGTAACTTTATTTTTCAAACCATAAAAATTGAAGTCAAGCCAAAATATAAATTACTGTTTAATTAGTGATACGTATACAAATATAAATATATATAACGAAAACACAATTTTCACGTTAGTGATTAATGTTGAATGGGTCTTTTAGGTGTAAGCGGTAAATTCATTGTTTTACAAACCCATCCTGAAATATCAACGTTCTCTTCGTCAGAAAATCGTATCCAGTTATGATTCTGAAATATATAATATTGAACGATAAATATTGTCACTACAACCGACATTATTTTATTTTACCATCAACGTTATCAAGTCAGCTCTTTCTTCAGGATTTTTTTTCAAGCAATTATCCACAAAATTTTTGAAATTTGCTGTGAAACTAGGATGTTCAAGTTTAGGTGGGGGTTCATTAACTATGTAGTCAAGAAGCTCAAAAATTGCCATCGATCTCGGTTCAATAATTGTTTGATTAGCAGCTGACTGTCCACTACAACCTAAAATTGCATCTAATGTACGTGAGTCGGGCATTGGAATAGGATACATTCCAATTGACATCTCAACAAGTGATAATCCTAGGGACCAAATATCTGATTGAACTGAATAGTGAGTTCCTTGTAAACGCTCAGGAGACATATAACTTCTTGTTCCGACAAAAGAATTTGCCATAGAATCAATCAGCTGACCACTCACTCCAAAGTCACATATTTTTATTTCACCACTGGTATTGACAAGGATATTAGATGGCTTAACCTGAGACAATTAAAAATATAGTAAACGTAAATGAGATAAATCAGTTCTATCAACTTACATCACGATGTATAATGGCATGTTTATCTCGTAAATAGGATAATCCTTTCAATACAGCACTGGTAATTTTACCTAATATTTGTTCCGGAATGCGCCCAGCTCGTTTCAAGATAAGATCAAGAGATCCACCGTCCATATACTCCATACAAATACTTATCTCTCCATCGCTATAAAATGCGCCATAAAATCCGACAATATGTGAGAAATTACATTCATGGAGGACTTTTAACTCTCGTATTATTTGCTTCTTAATTGCTGGTTTTACTTCCAAATGAATTAATTTTCGAGCCATGATAAGTGATGTTGGTTTATGACGAACTTTCATAACAACCCCACCATTTCCAGATCCAAGTTCTCCTAGTTTTTCTAAGTCCTGATCAGAAAGCTCACCAATCTTTTCTTTTTGACTTAAAAAAACTTTTATTCGTGTCCTGGCATTTTCATCCATCTCTAATTCCTCAAGTGTTTCGGTTAATTGGTCAATACTGTTCTTAGTACCCAAAAGTTCTTTTTTCCTTTTTAATTAAGGTTAATATTATGTTGTATATAATAATCAAAAAATGATTAAAATTTGTTATACTTACTCTCCCGTTGATTGTAAAGGGGCTGAAATACCTTCCATTGTTGTTTGTGGGGGAAGTGTTAGATTAAACTTATTCTTCGACATTTTTATATGAAACTTCAATTGGATAGTATTCAATTGTTAAAATTTTTTGGGAATATTTCGTATCTAGAATCAATGAAAATATTATTCACCCATAAGCATAGCTGAATATTTACACTCTTGAGATATTTATCATATCGACGTATGAAAATTTACTTACTGTAGTTGTTTTAAATTAAATTAGAGTACTTAATTTCAGATTTGTTTTTTAACAATATTACCAAGAAGGGGAGTTTTTAATCCCAATGAAACATATTCGAAACAAATAGATAGTACTCTTTAAACAGTTTTTACAAGAACCTGATGCAGTACACTGTAAACGTAAACTTTCGGCTGCTTATGTTAGAAATAAATTTTTCTTCTTTTCTTTTGGAGAAATTCTGTTAATTTGCTGTATCTTTTCCTGTCGTCCCATTGGGAAAAAAATTACGAATCAATCAGTTTTTAATTAACAGAATAATTCATTATTCTACCTAGCCGCCTGATTTTGATATTTTTTTTCTTGATTTTCGAGTGGAAATTTTTGATTGGATTTTTCGTATAGGAAATATTCACAAGTCTTTTTTATCTATAACCATTTTATACATGTATAAAATCATTTTAAGCTACATACCTACATAGGTAGTATGCATAGTTTTATATATAAAATTAGGTATATTTTTATTTTATTTTTTAATTTTTCCATATAAAAGCAAGCCCAAAGTCGAATAACAACATCAATTTACATAATTACGAAATAGAAAGAAAAAATTATAAGGTTTCAAGAAGTTGATTAAAAATTTTGTTGTTAATTTTTACAAATTTTGAAAATTCAATAAAGAAGTAAGTATTAGCATACGACCAGTGTCATTAAAGTATGAATAAAATCTACGGATGTTGAGCATTGTTGGTTATAATTGTCAATTTAAGAATATAAGGAAGAAAATTTAAAGAAATACAAATATGCGATCTCATTATGAGAAATTTCAATCAAGAATGATAGAAATGAAAGTAAAATAATCTTTCAACTGTCATTGAAATGATCAAGGTCAGGAATAATCTACTTTATAGTCGAATAATTATTGTCCTTTTGTTTTTAATTGTGACCATGAGTTCAATGAATCTATTTAATAATTTGTTTTCCCTTACAGAGACTTGAATAAATTACAAACATAAAATGGATGAAAAGAGAGTTGCTGACTACTTTGTAGTTGCAGGGATGACAAAGAATCCTAAACTTTTACAAGACAACATATTTAGTGACTCATCACATTTGAGAACAGCGGCAATTACAGAACCGATAACTGATATTGGTGTGTTCTTTCCCTCATTAGAAGAAAAGATTCCTGAGAATTATGAAATTCTTCGATTTACACCTTCGGGACTTGATGCCGATTTAAATTTTGGATCAGTAAGAACCACTGCCTGTTTTATATATTTTAGGAGAGGTCGAGACAAGCCTCCTTTGGTTGATATAGGTGTCATGTACGATGGTCTTGAACGAATAATGCCTGATGCTGAAATTGTTTCAAAAACACCTGGCGACCGAGTTGCGAATGTTAACAACTCTTCATCGAAAATCTTCATCACATACCGTCGCGCTAAACCTAATGCACCGTGTAATGATCTCGTAGTAACGGACTTATGCGTTCTCATTCCCGGGAAAGGAGAAAAAGTTCCTCATGCCTTCTGTCAGATTCACAAAACATTGAATAAAGGGATGATGGGAAATGACGTCTATTTATGTTACAAAAAATCGATGAATCGTCCAAAGTGTATTAGTTACCAACCGGAGATACTTCATCGCTATCCAACCGTTGATCATTATGATTTCTCACTTAATTCATGCTCAAGTGTCCCTTTATTTTGCTTACCTATGGGAACAACATTGGAAGCTTGGCCTCACGTTTTTGATGGTGACGTAAGGAAAAAAAGAGAGGCAACTGCTCCTATTTTTAGTACGTTTGTGTTAACAGCAAATGATGGAACTTACAAAGTTTATGGGTCAGCTATAACTTTCTACGAGAACTTTAACGAACTTTATTTAACAGAACAACAAAAAGAGTTTTTTGAATGGAACAATCCCGAAATATGTAACTCATATTCACTTCACGTTAACAAGTCGATTTGTATTTTATCAAATTATCCATTTGGAGATTCTTTCGAGAAATGGTTAACGTTTGTTCATATGATGGCATCAAGCAATATGCCTATATCAATTCCTATTGAAAGATACATAATTCATCTACTTGATGAAGTGCCTTTTCCTGCTCCAAGCATTCTTCTACAAATGTCTTTAACAAGTTCCACTAGAATATTACTGACTCAGCCGGAAGATTCACCTTTGCCACGAAGTGGAGCTGGATTTCGCCAATTATTATCCAATTTAGGACCCGAGAATTGTCTTCATGTGTTACTTTTAGTATTGACTGAACAAAAAATTTTAATTCATTCTCTTCGGCCGTCAACATTAACAGCAGTAGCTGAAGCAGTGTCAACAATGTTGTTCCCTTTTAAATGGCAATGTCCCTATATTCCCCTCTGTCCACTTGGTTTAGCGGAAGTTCTACATGCTCCCGTACCTTATTTGATTGGTGTTGACTCTCGTTTTTTTGAAATGTATGAGCCTCCGAATGATGTCACATGTTTTGATTTAGACACCAATAATATAACATTATGTGAGTCACAAAAACATTTGACCACAAAGCTCTTGCCTAAAAGAGCTGCAAGAATCCTGAAATTATTTCTTAAAAAGTTAGAAGATGAAATGCTTGAGAATAATAGTTCAGAACAAACCAATAGTCTTGATCGTGATATCAAGAGGAAAAAACGTGATCAACACTTTGAACAAAGAATTCAAGAAACTTTCCTTCGATTCATGTCATCCATATTGCGAGGATATAAGGATTATCTTGTTCCAATATCAAAGGCACCTACAATTGGTGCAACAGATCCAACAGCATTGTTTCAAATGAATGCATTCCTTAGATCACGGGACAAGGCTTATCATAAGTTTTATCATCTGTTAATGAAAACACAAATGTTCATAAGATTTATCGAAGAAAGATCTTTCTTGTCAGATGGTGATAATAATTTGACTTTCTTTGATGAATGTACTGAACGTGTTTCTGCATATGACGACGATTCCGTGGAAATTAGATTCGTCGAATATGATCCTGGTCATTACAGTGAAAGAACGAAATTTATTTTGCCTCCAGAATTTGATGGAGTATCTGAAAAAACTTACAAATACACAAGTTTCGAGCTTGATCCAATGCGTTTTCAACAAAAGAGAAAAACACTGACATCAAATATTACACAACAATCAACTTTAGCCCCGAGTTCTCCAATATCACGAAGAACAAAGCATGAAATAAAGTCAGCGCAAAAGATTGCCAGAAAATATCAGAACAATCCGGAGGAATGGGCCAAATATTTGCTTGGAACTTGCTATTCATTATATTTCATCATTTTACCAAGTATCGTAAGTGACAGTTCAGAACAAAAACGAGAACATGAAACTATTCGAAACGCGTATAATCTACTAGCTAAAGCAACAAAACTTAAAATTCATGTTGATGAAGTATGCTTTCGAATCATGATGCAACTATGTGGATTGTATAATTTACCTATACTGGCAGTTCGACTCCATTATTTGATGAAAAGATCGGGGATTCAACCGAATGCTCTGACTTATGGCTTTTATAATCGCTGTGTACTGGAATCTGAATGGCCTCAAGAAACCACGATTTCTAGTCAGCTTCGATGGAGTCGTTTAAGAAATTTAGTTTTTGGTGCTGCTCATTTTAAACAAGCTGGAAAAGAGTTTGCTTCTAAGAGAAATATTTTAACTTCTCAAGAATATAACACAAATATGATGGAAAGTGTCGATGGAACATCACAAACAAGTTTGTGTTCGCGAAATTTCGGAGACGAAAATCAAAACGTCATCAATTCGAGCTTAAACTTTGCAGCCTTTGATAGAATAAGAAATCGTTTAGGATCAATAGTGAAAAATTCAGACAACCAAAATATATCGACAACTTTAACAAGCGCTGGGATTTTGATTTCTTCAGGAGAAGGGAATGTTAATGTCTCATCGATAAATCAAAAAAATTACAATCAAGATTTTAACTCTCAAATCATTTCTCAACAATCAGAAAGCTTTGCTGGAGATGCAAAATTCATTGATAAACTACAAAAACTTCATAGTAGGTCTAAAATGAAATGCCGAAAGCCGTTATCATTTAAAGAATCAGAAATAGCAACAAGCACTAATAACAACAACGAGAAAAGTAAAACATCGAAAGAGGAAAAATCAGAAAAAAATGAAAAAAGCATTCCACAGCCACCTAATGCAAAGTAACAAAAATATCATATTTAAATATTATTATAGTGATACTTATTCCCTGTTCTTTTCGTTTTACTAGAATTTTATCCCGAACTGTTGTTCTTGAAAACGATCCATTAGGTGCTTTGTTAGATACAGATCAAGATGAAACTGTTGACATTAAAAAATCAACACCCATGACGAGTGAACAAATAGAAAAGGCTCGTATTCAAAAGGCGATGTATTCCGATCAACCGATACTTTTTAAAGGACATCGGAGTGCAACATTTGAGAATGCGTCCAATCTTAATAAAGGAATTCATAGATCGGAAACAATGCCAACGCAGTCATTCACATCAAGTATCAGTAACTTTGGATCATCCTTAAAATTTGGTTTTAGGTAAGTTAATAATCGTATTAAAAGATTTTGCTTTATCCAATTTTCACACTTTAGTAATTTCTCGTGTGATAAAAATGGATTCTTTTTTGTAAAAAGACATTAAGCAGAGAAAAGACATCACAAATCCCTGAAAAAAGTTCCTGATTAATTTATTCAAGCAAAAAATGTCCATTTTCCAAGAATTTGGTCAGTTTTTCTTAGAATTTGTCATTGAAACTTTTTTCTTGAATGATGCTTTTGGCGGCCATTTTTCGTTGAATTATTTCTTTATAAATTTTATCTCTCTTTTAAACTTAGTCCTGGTTTAAGTGGCAAGAAGTCGAATGAAATCTTTCAAGGTGGAATAAGCAGTATAAAAAGTGCAGCAACAACCGTTGCAAAAAAATTTGACGAAATTAAACATTCAATTTCAAACAATAACCCTGAGACAAATGGAGCTACATCAAATAGTTCAATTTTTGAGCCTAATACACATTTAAATGTTTCAAACGATGATTTATTGAATGATGAAAAGAAAAACGTTCGACAACGTATTGGAAGTGATCAGAACTTGTGGGGATTATTGAATGATTCAAGAAAATCCAGCTTCAATAATTTATCGCGGTTAGGAATAACAACATCAACAAATAGTTTAAACACGTACCCAACAATACTACCGGAAACTATTTATGTACAGGATGAGAATGATTCATTCAGTAAAGAATGTGATATAAAAATTGAGATAACATCATGTTGTCAATGTCACAATTGTTCAGTACTTATGTATGACGAAGAGGTGATGGCAGGCTGGGTAGCTGAAGATAGTAACTTAAACACATTTTGTTATGCTTGTGAAAAGCAAACTGTTCCTTGTCTCGAAGTTCGAATTATTACTGATGAAACGCTGAATAAGGTTTCAAAACTAACGGAAACCTTGAACATTCCTTATTTAAATCCTTTGGTGCTCAGGAAAGAACTGGAAAGTATTCTTGCGGAGGAAGGCGACATAAGTGTAAAAGAAACAAAATTTGTCGATGAGCATCCAATTATTTACTGGAACCTTTTATGGTAAGACATAATCTCATCTGACTCATTTTTTTCAAAATATTATTAATAAATATTCCTTGTTCTCAAAGGTTTATGGAAAGAATTAGTGTTGCAACACATCTTCCGAATTTAATAATTCCAAAATACATGAATAATGAAACAGTTGATCCATTGAGCAATTTGAAAACAGTTTCAATTCAATGTCTGTGGGACAATCCAAGAATTCATCCAGAATCAATATCTCTTTATACAGTGTGGAAGGAAACTCAACCATCTAGTCCTTTACTGAAAGCGCTATTAACTGATCAAACTTATTTGAATAGAATGTAAGTAAAGCAAGGTTATATATGGGTAAGATTAAGCCAGTGATTTTAAAAAGTTTCCAAATGAAAAATGTAGGTAATATTTTAATCTGGCTTATACTATTATCAATTAAAAGTATTTTAAAATATGAATCAATTTTCTAAACTAGGTACCTATATGTTAATAATAATATAAACACCAGCCTGACTAAAGCTTTAATCTTAATTTAGAAAGTTTATAACCCGAGCGGCACACACTCGCCGTGCCGGAGGCATACGGCTGCACTGTGGCGATTTTACATTGGTACTCCCTTTGGCTTTTTCTTCAGAAATTGCCTTTTGTGCCGCTCGGGTAACTCACATATCATCCACATAGTTTAGTCAATTGATTCATATTTTAAAATCATCATTCCTTCTTATTCATAGCTAAATTGGAATAATTATTTTCTTCATTTGGAATCTTTATCTCTAAATCATCACTAGCTTAAAATTCTGCATATCCAAAGTTTGTTTCCGACAAATAAGAAACACAAATTATAAATTTTATTTTTAGATCTCTTCAGCAAATAGTTTCATACATTCGATGCAATGATTTAATGACACCTGTAAAAAGATTAGCCAACGAACGGAAAAAGATGAAAAATCATGATATTCAAAGGACCAACTCAATATATCGCGATGTTTTGTTCCTGGCATTAGTAGCTATAGGCAGAAGTAATATAGATATTCAAGCTTTTCATCGAGAATACGCAAATGTATTCGAGAAATTGACGATGATAGAGAAGAAAGAAAATATTTATCACAGTCAAGATTTACCACCTACGTCAGCTGCATTGTTCTGTAGAGCTTACTTTAAACCTTTGCTTTTGTTGCCTTGACCTAAATTTCTATTTAATTTTATGAACTTTAAATATTGTTAATTAACAAGATTTTTATATTTATTAGCAATCAAATCGAAATTTGAATGAAAGTTCTTATCGTTTACAATGAAAATAATTTTGGAAATGTATCTAACCCCATTATGAAATTCAAAACGGTTAAAACAATTAATAGAATATTTTCAAATCCAATATCACTCATTTTTGTCTATGTACATGTTTTGACAGATATGTATTTAGTTTATATATATCCAAAACTTATTAGAAAATTGTTGGTACATTGAAAAACCTTTGGACTAAATCATTTTTCACTCTTACTGTTATTATAAACGAAAGTATAGTTATCTTAGCACAGTTATAATATTAAAAAAAAAATAATAATATCATGCTTACACAATTGCCTTTTTGAGCATATGAAAATCAATTAGAGAATACGCGAAATATTCAAAATTTTAATGATTTCTACAAATAATTAAACATATTGAAAATGTCAGAATATAATAAATAAATACGAATATGTATATTCATAAAGAGATTTTCCTTATTATTTACAACTTTCAATTTACTTCTTTGAATTTTTGATAATTTTAAATTTAATCAACCTTCCATTTGTTTTCAGACTGAGATAGTACCTATTTTGTGACATTTAGTCAATCCCTAAACCAAATGCTGCTTTATAGTTGTTGAGAATTTGGATTTTAACTATAAATACAGGGATATACCTTAGGTAGCAGCAAATTTGAGTATTTTATCAATTTGCACAATGCTAATGGTGAACAATATAAAAAATAATGTTTATGTTTTGAGTTGCATTATATGTGGCTTTTTTTGAAAATCGAATCACTTACCACATACGCACATATACGGTAACCTTTTCAGTAGAATTTATAAGTAAACTCAAATTTTCATAGATTTAACTCGACTCTAACTAACGATCTTCAAGTATCTTACAATCACAAGCTCATTAACTTTTTCCACAGAATGAATCTAAAATTCTGCAGTACAACAAAACATAGGTATTTTAGCTACTCTCTTACATGTACGTAAACAGATTCGCGAAAAATGATCATAGTTAAAACTTATGAAGGAGCATTTTTATACGTTACTTACATTCATAATGTTTAAACAGGCTATATATATTATCGGTCAAGAATTTTTAATTTAATTGAATACAAGAAATGATCTAGAAGCTGCAGTTCTGTGGAATTCGATAAGGTTATCGTTACTGCGATTGATTTTTTTTGTAAAAGTGTCACACAAATATGCACAGTATGGAATATTAAACATCCACAGAATATAGCAAAAAATATTAATTGCAAATAGGTACCTAATATAAGACATTGACTTGATTTCTGTGATTCAAAGTGCCAGCAAAATAGAAGGAATTATTTTAATGATTTCTAACGGTTTTTAGTTTAAAATGTTCGGATATAGGTATTTGCCTCTTTTATATTTTCAGGAAATATTTTTCGATATCGAAAAAACCAAATTCTACCTACATAGGAAGGAATATTTATTTGTCAAATAAATATATTTTAAGCGAAGCTGAGAAAGAAATGCCTCTTCCTAGTACTTTACTGCATCGTCTGGCACAACGGGGAATAGTGAATATTGAAAAATCTAGAGAAAAAGGTATGTTATCTGCATTATCATAAATAGCTTCTACAATTTATTGGCAAAAACTATTTTTTTTTATTTTATTAGAATGTGAAGAAACTTTTGCTGAAGATTATTCTGAAAAAGATGATGTTAATCCCGAAAATTTTGAATATCACACGAAGAAACGAGATGATAATATCTGGATGGTAAAAGTAAAACGAAGGTTTAAAGAAACAACAAAAGGTGTTAAAGGTTGTCCCAACAAGTGGAACGTTTTCCATATTTGTACAGTTTTCTGTCTTGAGAGATGGGGTGAAGGACAATTAAAACCATCAAAGAGTTATAAAGAAAGATATAATCGATTAATTAAACGATATCCTATACCAAAAAATTGGATAAATGTGTGGGATCCTGGATGTGAAGCATACTACTTTTGGAATCAATTAACAAACGAAGTTTCATGGCTGCCACCTAAACATCCCAAAGCTATAGTATGTAAGGCTGCTGCGATGTTAAGACGAGAAAAAGATAAACCAGAAATGGACATAGAAGATGAAGAAACATTATGTGTTACAAACTCTCTACCGGAAGAAGAAGCACAACAAAGATCATTAACAGTTCCGAAAAAGGTCAAATCGCGCGATCTCGACAAGATTCTTAGATATAAAAAATTTCGAAAGCACGGTCAAGAATATTCTGATATCTTAGACCCAATGGATCCTGCATCATACGGAGATTGTGCGAGAGGAAGTTGGAGCTCTGGTCTGGATGTAGACAATGAAAATGGATCAAATTCCAAAGAGTCTAAACAATTGTCTAAGGAGAAATCTATTGAAATTAATAAAAATCAAAATTCCACAAACACATCTCCTTCATAAAATAACTTGATGAGTTTAAAAACGAATCTCATAAGTGACCACAATAAAAAAAACTTCTAAACATATTAAAAACCAATATGCTTCGTGTAGTTTATTGTAGCTTTTAGGAATATCATTTCACATTGCTTCGGAAACCAGAGATTAAAATTTGATTACGTTTCTTTATAGTTTCTATATGCACAGGACATTGAAGAAAATTAATTAAAAAACTGTCTCGTAAACTGTTCTTCGGATTTTACATCTTATTATGGTCTTATTTAAGTTTTCTTTAATTATCTGATAATTCTTAAATAGTTCCCTCTCATTATCTTGTATATTCCAACAATCATGCATGAAGTATTTATAAATAGGTAGGTAGGTACTTACCTAAGCTATTTTTTTTAACGGAATGTTTTGCATCGAAGATGCGATAATTTACAAATAACACATATACCTAAAACACTGGAGTTAAATATTTTAGAGCAAAATGACAGACATACGGCGTAGAAAACATTTCAATTCTTTGTCACCTTTATTAAAATTAGATGTGTTTGAAATGAATAAGTTACCTGAAGAAATTGAGCAAAAATCAATCATTGGTTGCTTTTATATTTTATATTTTTTGTTTTTATAAAAACTTAATTGTAATTTTTTATTATAGGTGGCACAATATCTTTTCTATCTCGAATATTGATTGGATTCATGATATATAAAGAAATGCAATACTATTTTGATACTTCTGTTGCTTTTAAATTTATTCCTGATGCTGAAATACAATCGAAGCTTAAATTTAATTTGGACATAACAGTGAAAATGCCTTGTAATAATATAGGAGCAGATATATTGGATAGCACAAATCAGAATACGTTTTCATTCGGAACCTTAGAAGAAGAAGATATTTGGTGGGATCTTTGCCCCGAACAGGAAAAGCATTTCAATTACATGAATCATTTAAACCAGTACTTAACAGAAGAATATCATTCAGTTGCAGAAATATTGTATAAATCCAATGAAAATTTTGATCTCAAAATGCCTGAAAGAAGTCTTCGACCCGTTGAACCTTATGATGCATGCCGTATTCATGGCACTCTGACTGTAAACAAAGTTGCAGGAAATTTTCATATCACAGGAGGAAAAAGTCTCTACTTTCCGCAAGGACATTTACATTTGAATATTATATTTGGTGAAGTTCCGGCAAATTTTAGTCATAGAATCACAAAATTGAGTTTTGGTAATCCTCAATCTGTTATCGTTCAACCGCTTGAGTACGAAGAAAAAATTATAACTGATGGTTAGTGTTTCTATTTATGTATCTATTAGGATATCTGAGTACAGGCTTGCATAACTTTCTTGTACAACTCCTTCTCCTTCAACTGTTAGCTTCGTGTTTGATTATACCCTTTGTTACTACTTATATACCTAATTATTTAAGATTTACATTTGAACAAGGAGTTACGCTTCCAGTTTGTACTTAGTGTTTTCCAAAAAAGTTTATGAAATCCATCTCACTTTCAAATTTATTAATTTCATAATATTTCAATATATTTTAATATTATCTTCTTTATACTTATCAGAAAAATCGCTCATTATATACTATATTGAAGTGGTTCCAACAGATATTGAAACATTTAGATCTCACATTAAAGCTTATCAGTACAGCGTCAAAGAAAATATCAGACATATTGGTAAGAAAATACCTAACATAATACTAAAGAAATTTTAAAAATAATTTATGTGTATTCTTTTGTTTTAGATCATAATCAAGGATCTCATGGGACGCCTGGCATTTATATTAAGTATGACATGAGTGCGCTAAAAGTTAGAGTTCTGCGGAATCGAGAAAATATTCTGAAGCTTCTGATTCGTCTGTGTTCTGTTACATCTGGAATTATTGTAATTTCACGAATTATAAATAGATTTCTTCAAAAATTATTTGAGAATTTCCTTAACGTCTTCGCACCTGGCAGCTATGCAATGATCCAAGAAAAATCGTCATTGAATGCGAATTCTCAAAATAGCTCCAACATGTTCGAAGTTTTCACAGACGTTAATGTCATTTAATGTCATTTTTGCTGTTAGGTACTTTTCTAAACACTTCTCTCAAATTTCGATAAAATTAAGGTCATTATATAATCAAAGTTACTTTTAAGTGATGTTATTCCTAAGAGATTTCATATAGGGTTAGTCAAAAGAGCGGTATACATTTCAAATGCCGTTTTTTTGGTATAAAAACCAATCACAACCAGCAAAAGATCAGCATACGGTTTCTTAAAAAAAATTTAATTTGAAATTTATAAATCTTCCAAAACCGTTCAAAGGATAATTTATTGATTTTTTAGGTATTTATAAATTACGATTTTTATATGAAAATAAAAATAAAGTTCACTTTAACTTTTTACACAAAAAAGACCTAACAACGGTGGTAATTATTAACGGTGGACCTTAAAAAAGTTTTCGTCTTGAAAATCCTGATTGAAATTTTGAGTCCACAAAAAAATTTGATCAACCAAGAAAAAAATTCTTAGACCACCGTAAATGTCTGAAGAAAATTAAAAAAAAACTCATGAAATCCAAAACAAAATTCTTATCGAGCAGAATTAGGTAGGTATATCTGCTGTGTTTCATAAAATATGTCTGTTTATTGAACAAATCTTTATTTTGAAGAAAACTTAAAGTATATTTTTTTAACCGGTTTGATATCTCGAATTTTCGAACCACTGCTTTTTCGATTCCAGTTTAGGTTTCAGGTTTTATAAAATAGATAACTAAATTTCAAATCCCAAATCTGATAAAATCACAATCCTTTTACAAACTCATATTTATTTTTTTGTGTACTGCTGTCAGCTATTGACGAGTGCTGCGAAAAAAGTATTGCAACATCCAGAAAAAAATATAGGAAAACACACGTTGATGCATAACGATTGCCGTTCGGGTATATGTAAAGGTATATTTTCGTAGGTTTTCGACAATAACTGGATTGTATTTTCCAGTGTAGAAGCCACCGTTATAGCGGCAAATGCGTGATTGTGACAAAAAGATTTTTCTCTAATTTATAAACTTTTATTTATAACTTATATATTTAGCTTAACTTAACGAAGTTGGACATACTTTGAAAAGCTAAAAGCTGCTGAAAAGAACAAAGTTTTCCCATGTGTAAAAAGTTTTCCTCAAATTAATCCAGTTCATGCTTTTTACATAATTTTTGTAATAAAATGATAGATTGTTAAGTGCTTAACTGTTGCTAATTTAGCAAAGTACCCTACTTGTCTTGAGTTGCTTAATGCTTTCTTATTATGTTTCTCATTTTACCAAACGCACGTGTTATTGATGATGGTATTAATTCTTTCACTCTTACCACCACAATATTAACCGGTGTTGTGAGTGCTTGATGTGCGCGTAAAAGAGCTAAACTCTAATTTTCTTCTTTTTTAGCGTGCATCTTTTGTATATAAATATCAACGGTTTACTTGATTGAGGTTCAGAAGTTTTCTTAAGTCGTTAGAGGTAATACTGAAAATAAAGAGATATTAATATTCATGTAGTTAGCTTTCGAAACCATTTTAATATTTACTATAATAGTTCAAATAGTTTGAAGTTTAAAACATAAATATCTTAAGTATTTATTTCAACTTAGAAATTTGTTATTTTTTGTTTAAGTGGCCAAAAGTACATCATAAATAATGTATTGTGTCTTCAACAAATGTCTTTGATAATATCTCCATGAGAAAATTTTACCATTTTCGCAAAAAAAATCTTATCAGTTATTTAAAAATTATTTTGTGATTCTTTATTCAAAAAAATAATATATTTTTTAAATGCTTTAACGCAATTTTATTGCAATCAACAATCTATAAAAAAAAATTTAAAAACAAATAGGTATGGAAAAAAATTAATTCTCGTGGATTTTTTTTGCATAAAAGTGAAAAATTAAGAAGATGTCTAGTTTAAAAGTGAATACGTGTAGAAATAACACACAAAATTAGAGATACCGTTTTATTTATATGTATATTGATTGCAAAGTCCCGTTTAATTTGCTCTGTTTGAAGTTCAATTCTGCATATGTTGATAATGTAATTAATATAGCCGATATTTAAGGAAATATTGAAGTAAAATTCAGAAATAAAAATTACAGCTTATTAATGAATTGTTAAAAAATATGAAAAAGTTTATCTGAGAATATTACGTTAAAGCATTGGTAAAAAATATGTGTTTATGTACATTTCCAATTTAAATGATGTCTTGATATGAGGTCAATTAATCTGTTATTCCTACAATCAAATAGAAATTTATTTTTTTTTGCGGTAGTGTTTTAAAACTCTAATTTGTGTTCAATATTCCCAAAAGAAATTATAGTTTAAAGAATTATGAAGATCTCAACAATTTTCTGCCTGGCTATTTTTCTTGGAGGATGTTATTTTGTTAGTGTAGTTGCCAATCCTATACAAAATAATGTGTTTGATCCAAAAACGGAAATTACTGCAAAACAGTCAGGTCCTGTAGTGAACCCAGCAGTGCCTGGTAATGAACAAGATGATGATGATGATGACGACGATGATGGTATTATTTTTACATAAATGTTATATATACAGTAGAATTTTATATAGCAATAAAAGAGAGGCTTAAGAGAGACATAAAATATCGAGCATATCGTTCTATAGAGTGAATGTTACATTAAACTTCTACTATATATATATTTATATATATATATATGCATGACCTACATATATTATATATATTCATTAAGTATAATAATTTAATCATATATATATATACCATAATTTAAAAAGATGATGACGATGATGATGAACTCGATGATCCGTTCGGTGATGATGAAGATGATGAAGGTATGTGAAAAAAATAAAATAAAGAATGTACCAAAAATATCTTATAATAGACGATGATGACGAGGAGAATGTAGCGGCAACCGGAAATCAAGCCCCAGGTTCAAATCAACAAGTATCAGATGATGAAGGTAAAACTGATTTTGGGTTAAAATAATGAAAATTTTTTAAAATCAAGATATTGTAACAGAAGACGATGATGAAGACTACATAGAATCCCTTTTTGATGGAATCCTCGGAGATGATGGTAGTTGACACGAGCAAAAACTCGAACCGTAAAAGAAATGTTCGTTTTCTTTTCTGATTCGAGTTTCGTCTCAGATAATTAATTTATGGAAAGAAATATGCTATTGTGCTTTGACAAAAATACTTCAATCAAGCAGATGACGATGATGATGAAGACGACGATGATGATGATGATGAAAATCTTCCAGCTTCTTCCCAAGCCAATCAGCAAATATCATCATCAGCAGCTTCAATTGATAGCCCAGTATTAAATGAAGTTATTTTGCCTGGAGATAATTCAGAAGACCCTCAAAATTTAAATAACGATGTTGATATATTAAATAATAATGATGCAAAAGATCCATTGCAATTAGCTCAAGATCAAGTAGCAACTGTAAACAATAATATTGACCCAGTTGGCAATGAAGCTATCGTGGACGATGAAGATGGTAGGCCTCTAAATTTATATATTTTTTTATTACTTTTGTTTTAACTTAAAATTCTAAATTTTAATATATAGATGATGATGAAGATGATGATGACGATATTGAAGATGCTTTAGATGATGATGGTAATTATTTCCTTAAAAAATCTAAACTAGTACACTTACTTTTATAAAATTACTTTGTTACTTAATTCAGATGATGACGATGATGATGATGATGAAGGTAAGTCTCGAAACACTATGCTTTTTTCCTGGTTTAATTAGAATATATACATAGATGACGATGACGATTTAGACGGCGAATTGATTGAAGCTAAGCATTCAAGTAAGTATATAAAAGAAAATAAAACTCTAGGTGCAGTTAGAATGAAAGTTTATTTAACATAATAGATTGGTGGCCGTAACACTGAACCTGTAATAAACTGGCACACACGACCGACCTACATTTTTTTTTCTTGAAACAAAACAAGTTTAAAACACTTCAAATTGTCTCAGAAGGAACTTTCTTTATTTAATTTCTTTTTAAAATCATTCGCATATTTCATGTATGTATTTAAAAAATTTATAATGATTCAAAAATCTTGCGACATCCTTTCTTTCATCTGAAAGCATTGAATTAAAAGAGTTCTTAAACTAATCAGCTAAAAATATGTTGAGAAAATGGTTTTCCTAAATACATTTGATTCTTTTAAAACTACATTGACTCATGAAAATCCCAAATGTGATACATAGTAGACGACAAAGTATCATAGAGGTACACGTATGTGACCAAAAGTCTTTGAATCTTCAAAATTACCAAATGAAAAAAAAATGAAAATAAGTTTGACACTCTGGTTTAAATTTGTCCAGTGAAAATTAGATTAAGGTTACATAAAGTTGAGACATTTCCGCTACACAAAAACACTTTATTTACTTTATAAGTTTGTTGAAAGCAACCGCAATTCATAGCCTACTTCTTGTGATTTTATTTTCTCTCAGAACTTCATTCAATTTTATCAATACAAACGCATCGTTTATAATAATATTTTGAAGCTGAGATACAACACAATAATTGTATTACTTGTACGTTTTACATTTTGATACGTATCCATTTAAGGTTCACGTGATTAATGGGGGGGGTTCCAATCTTATTATGATGAAATTTAAAAAAAAATCTTCCTAAAAAATAATAACACTGCAGGGTTTATGCGCAAAAAATCTATTGTACCTATATAGGTATTTTTATTCTTCGAAAGTAAACGAAATATCTAAGTGTAAGAATTAAATAAACCTAAACTTTTACCAATGACGTTTTGACATATTCATTTGTCAGATTTACGTTGTTTTTGCAACTGACTTCATTCTTTATTCTTTTCACCTTATTATACCGTTAAATGTTACGACCTTGCTTACCTCCATTTTTATGTTTATCATTTAATGCAAATATCAGTTTGGGTTTCCGTATAAGCTCTGAGCACCCTTTATTTTCTCGATAATACGATATTTTTCTGAAATCCTTCAATATCGCACTATCAAGAGTATAATGTGAAATATATAAAAAAATGTTTTACTCAATAGGATCTTTGGAAGAAGGAACTACATCAATGCCCGATATATTTGTAATCAAATATAACAAATTTGTTGATGGAATTTTTGAAAGGATCAATGCCATTTTGAAAAGAAGTTATGATCCAGTTAATGTCCATTTAACTATGGAAGGAGCAGAGCTTAAAGCAATTAAAAAGAAAACGAATAAAAAGTAAGACTAATTTGTATTTTTTAAGAAATTTCTCTTGACGATATATTGACTTTGTTTAGGCAAAAAAAGAACAAGAAAAATAAAAAACAACCGCCAACGGCTCGTAACGCATTTGAAGAGAAGTTCGAGAAAATATCAACTAGCCCAGTAGTTGAAGCCATTGACCAAAATCATAAATCAAGATTAAATGGTGGTTCAATTAGACAAAGGAACAACCAAACAAAACAAGATAATTTCAAAAACGCCAGAGCTACACTTTATGGTCTTTCATCTCTAAAAAGAAGTGGAAATGTAAAGGTTAATCAACTAGCTCAACATACCACAATAAAAAGTAATTTTATTCTTGGCCCTTTAATGTTAAAAGTTGAAAAAATTACTGGACGTAATGAGAAACGAGAGATAAGAATGGCTACAGCTACAACACATGAAATATATGGAAAAATAAACATCAGAGTCATTAACGGGAAAGCTTCCTTACATTCAATAAAAGTTCAACAACCAAAACAGGTGAAAGTTGATGCGGCTGACAACCATATCCATAAAAGACAGTATTCTTGGGAGAAGGAGTTTAGTGTTGCACGTGCAGTATCTCATAAATTAAGAAAAGTAGTGAAAAATCTGTTTTAATTATTAGCTGCAATCTAAACAAGTTAGGTATATCATATACAAATATAAGTCAATATAAGTATATTTACATATATTAATTATCTAATGCTTTCATTGTTTTTTCTGGTAATGAATAAATGATTTCGGAAATTTACATTAAAATTCTTCGCTTCTATTCATATGTTTATATTTTACATTTATACATTTGTCTATTGTGTTGTAACGGTTCACATAAGTTATAAAGAATGGACAAGACATTTGTGAGTCCGTGCGTCTGTGATAGGATAAAATCATCAGGTCCAGGTTCTTTGATGAAAAACTCCATATGTTGAATTGGGTAATTATGGTTCACAACAGTTTTAACTGGTAAAACCACCCGTTATGCGTCCACCCAATATATAGGGATAAAAGTCAATAACCTTCTCAGTTATTCCTGTAACAGAATTAGAGTTTGCAAAAGGTCGAGTTTTGAAAGCTCGGGTGGTTCCATAATAACTGTTGCTAAATATTGCTTTTGAAGATTATTATATTACAGTTTAAAAAAAATTAAAATCGTGATTTTAACTAAGTTTAACATTTAGAAGACTTTCATTTATTTTTATTCATTTCATCATAAGGTGTTCCTACCTAGGTAGACATCGGTGCAACATTGTTTCAAATTCTATA
The DNA here is from genome assembly GCA_900005825.1 of Clunio marinus. Classification (NCBI taxonomy): domain Eukaryota; kingdom Metazoa; phylum Arthropoda; class Insecta; order Diptera; family Chironomidae; genus Clunio; species Clunio marinus. The sequence goes on along the minus strand of CVRI01000074.1, from coordinate 1,096,550 downwards.
TTTACGCATTTCTGATAACAAGCATGGTACATAATGTAAATTCATTAATACTTAAAATATTTACCAAGTTAGTTCTCGTTTGTTTAAAGAATTATTTTATGTTCCTGTTCAACAATATACTATATTTGATAATATGCTTCGAACGTTTGAATATCAAATGTTTTTTTTCCTATTGATAGCTAATTTCATTATTTTTTTTATTAATCTTGACATTACGTCAAGGCCTAATCTTCATGCTTTTTGTTTAATCGTACCATAGAATTTTCCATTGTAGGTATCATTAGATTTTACTCATGCTAAAATTTTCGTTGCATAAATTGTGTTTTCCGAAACATTTTCCACTATAAAAATTTATGATCGAAATCGTTTCTGAAAGATCCGATGTCAAATATCATAGGCGAAATTCAGAGACAAACAACACAGCATAATTTCTTTTCGCTAATAAGACCAAGTCCCTACGATTTGGAGCTATCATTTTCAATAGTGATTAAATCGTCTTCAATATTGAAGATAATATGAACATAAATAATAAAATATCAAAAAAAATTGGATCGAAACTTTTACGTCCAACACGAAGATAATGAAACTTTAAAATTATCTTTTCAAAGAGAATATTGTATAATTGGATGCACGCCGAGTTTCTTTTGACGTTAGAAGATAATTTCCTTCACGATTTCTGGGCCTTGAACAACTTACGTTCTTCGAGATCAATCGTGTGACTAGGCATAAAAGGCTCGTTATTTTTCTTCCAAAACTTTTTGTTGTTTCATCAACTTTCGATGATCTTCACTTAATTCTGCTTCGACATCTTTATGACCTTTCTTAAAGTTGTTAATCTCAATAAGCGATGAATGTGATAATTTTATATAGCTGTCTAATGCTTCTTCTAAAGACATCTCAGCTTGTGCAAGGAAATCATCTTCTTGCATATCCTTCAACGCTCTTATGGTTTTATGACAAAAAAGATAAAATCAATGTTTATATAGATATTTGTTCAGATTCCCGACAAAAAATTCATCCAATTGCCTTATGAAAATTTCGGTAAAATTATTGGAAAATCCCTCAAGCCACAAGTTTTTTCACAAGGCATCTCGCTCGGACTGCAGTCTCACCCGGACTGGAGTTTGCCCCGACTTTGGATGGGAGGTCAAATCCACGCAAGTCGATCCATGAAAAACATATTTTCGATCAAAGAAAATTTAGTAGTTTTGCATACCCTTTTCGAATATTACGCCATCTAGCGGAAGTTGAAAATTTTAAAACGAATAAAAAAGGATTATAGCTATATATTTGTATAAATATTTATGTATATATATAACAAAAAACATCTATTGTGGATGATAGCTTGAATAATTATTCCGAAATGGATCAGGAAGAATCAATAGCGATAGTATGTAGTTAACCATATATTTTGAAACTTTAACATTTTCGTGAAGAAAAAAATTCTGACATTTTGAAAAAAAAAAAATATTGCGTTTAAAATGATTAACTTCATTTTTTCTTTAGAATGGAGCACTTCAAAAAGACGATGAAATAAGAAGGAATCATAAAAAACGTACCAAGGATTGTTTTTTACTATTTTGTGAGGTAGTCTTACAGCACGAAAAAGAACTTTTAAGTGAGGTACTTACTTGTTGTTGATTTTAATATTTGTTTTTGTTTTTATTCAAAAAGCGAAATAAAAAAAGATTAAACAATTTCTCATGTTCATATAGACTTTAAGATCATCACAAGAGTTACTTAACGAAAAACAAATACCAGACAAGCAGAGGAGTAATGGAATTGTTGATAATAATGCAGCCATTAATTTTGATACTGACCGTGATATTTATAAAGGTAAATATTCTTTATTCCATCAAAATCATGATTGAATAACTAATTTTCATTATCATAGAAGAAAGTAGTGAGGAAACTGAAAGTCCTGGTGACAGTTTCAATTCAGTGACATGTTTTTGTGGGAAACCTTTTGCTGGGCGTCCCATGATAGAATGTTCGGGCTGCCTCACATGGCTTCATATGTCTTGTGCAAAAGTTAAACGCAAGAATATTCCAGAATTTTATTACTGCGATGGTTGCAAAGATAATGGATTTCTATCGCCTTCAAGTAACAATGTGAAGCTTTCGTCAGTTTCCTCTGGCGAAGAAGTAATTATGGATATTCCTAAAAATAATTATCAACAAGATGCTATGAATTCAAAAAACACAAGTTCTGATGGTTTCATTGCAAGAAATCAAAATCAAAACCCAACTATCACAAAAAAAAACAAAATTAAAAAATCAAAGATGATAAAAAGAAAACTGAACTCCAGTTTATTGATGAGCACTAATGATTATAATGTTAAGAATAATTCTAGTGATACTGAGTATTTGTCTGGTGTCAGTTTAAAGCGAAAATTAAAGAAAATACATCATAAATCAAATGCAACAACGAAAAAAAGTCAACCAAAACTAACAATATCAAATGCTTATACAAGCACAGTTGAAACAACAGTTCCATCGCTTACAGAGTTCTCAATAAACCATCAAGTCTCGACAGTAAACAATATAATGTATTCCAAAGGAGATGAGGACTACGGAAATTCATCAGTCAAATTATTGAAAAAAATACCTATTCTTACAAATAATAACATTTACAACAATGTTTCTGAAACTCATGGAATTGTGAGCACTGCAACTAATGCAGACGGAATTAACAAACGCCTGAAACTGCTTTAATCAATGGAAAAGGGATTTTTTCTTCTCTGAGCTCTTATTTGAATCAAACGGAAAAACGAAAAAAATAAGAATAAAGTATGCATCTGGTAAATTCTTCCACTAGAAATCTCCAACAACTCAAAGTCGCTTTATCATATGAGGATAAAATGGGTATTTAAACAAAGTGAAAAGAGCCAAAATTCCTATTTCGTATGAAATTAAAAAAAAAAGTTTCAGCATGTTAGTTTTTATAATTTGTTCTTAACTCAGTCGTGAGTTTGTATAATTTGAACCTGTAAAGTTAAATTGAAAATATTAATTTTTGTTGATAAAATTGTCCAAAACTGTTTTTGATATTTAGGATTGAGATAGTTCTGTGTCATTTTATGAGATCTTTTTAATAGTAGGTACTTGAGTCACAACTGTGGAACCTTTTTTTAGAAACCTATGCTAACAGTCGTATTCTTTAAAAAAGATAATAATAATAAAAACATTTTAATTTAGAATATGTTCGCTGGGAATTAAATCTTTTTGTGAATAGCAAAATCAGTCCAAATTGAATTTCAAATACATTTGTATGAGATATTTTGAATGAAAAATGTAATCCTTGCTAGGAGACTGTGAAGATATCGTTGCCCTGTTTGTTCACAAATCATTTTCGTAATACAAGAAATCAAAATTTATTAAGTGAACATTGTTTGTCGTTTGAATCTTTTAACATTTTTGCGAACAAGCATGCCCAGCAACTCTTTTTGAATTTTCACATACAATTTTTGCATACAATTTTTCTAAGCCTATACAAAATGCGCTCACTAGATAAAAAATCTATAAATATCAATACAAATCGATTGAAAAATTATTGTTCGCAAAGCTGAACGTTTTCAAAATCTGAGCGAGAAAATGTAAGTTTTTATGATTTTCTTGAAGGAGACTCTATGGTTTAGGTTCAAAAGTCAATAAGCTCTAACTTTCAAAAACCTCCACGATATAAATTCTTCGTTCGTCCGGAATAAGAATTTAATTTTTTTGTTTTAGTGAAGCAAATAAAGATATGATACAACGATATCTTAAAAAAGAGATGACTTAATTCAAATCCAATTTTTTTTTTTAAATAAAATTCAATATTTTCTCTATGAATATGGCTGTTATTGTGTCCATAAGATGTGTCGCTTAGCTCACCAAATCCTCATTGATGATATATTTCAGTCTGTTTTATGAATACTTTTTCTTAAACATATGCATATCGAAAATTCGAAAAAACTCGGTTTCAGACATCCATCTTATTTCAAATCTGTAGAACTTATCCTATACTTTTATTTTTAAGTGATTAAGGATTTTAGAAATCTGTTCACTTCAACAAAAAATGCTTGCTTTCCATCGAGGCAATCATTCCTTTATTACATATATTCTTTTAGATGCATCAATGTTCTAAGTGAGCAGCACTTTTTAGGTAATTTAATAATGATTTCGTATTAAAATCAGTTGCCTACTTTTCTACTAATCATAAAGATCCACGAGAGGAAAACAATTTTATTAGCAGAACATGTGAAAAATTCGTCATATTACTTAGAAAATATCAAAAATATCTTTGTCTGAGTTTTCCTATCATCCCTTTCCCCTTTAGCAATCTTTATTTAAAAAATGATTGTTTAAAATTGATTATCCCTTCATTGATTATCATTTTTAAATAATCCACTTACAATTTTGTAACAAGCATATAAAAAAAGCAAGATTAGGTAAATTTAAACTGAAATTTCCTACAATTCAATTTGCTATAAATTTAAAATATTCATAAAGAAACTGCAATCCTACCTACCGAAGACATAAATATTCATCATTATCGAAGATCAAGACTTTTAGAAATTGGAGATTTATAGAAATGTTTATGTTTGTGTGAATGGAATTCTATAATATCAACTTTCAGAATTATATTAATATAATAAATAGATTAAATGTATATAAAAGTTATATAAAACGTCCCTGCGGATTGCGATATTTCATATCTACGTTACAGGTAACAGAAAACAAAATATATCAAAAATATGTCTTTGGTAAGATTGAATTTTTCATATGAATAGCAAAAATTCAATTCGATTTGAATTTCAATTACGATTGAATTTGTAAAAGATTTCCATTCACATCTAATTCCAAAGTTCTTGACAAACAAATTTCTGCTTTTTTAATAAGTAAATATCTGCGTTGTAAATAAAAAAAGAAAACATCATATAAATAAAGTTCGGATTGAATATAAATTGATTATCCTTTTGTAAATATTATTTTGGGCTATCTATGTATTATTAGACCACTCCCGTGACAATACCCATTAGGAATTCATTTGGATTGATATCTTTTATAAATTCAATTCTAATTGAAGTTTTGGTGTTCATGAGAAATTTTCAATACAACCAAGGTATGCAAGTGAATATGTCAATAATTTTTTTTATTATTTACTTTGAATTTTGCTATAGATCTAGATAGTCAATAAATACAAGATAGTTAAAAAAAATAGTAATAGATCAAATCAGTATATCATATTATGATGCACATTGAAAAACATTCCATAAGAAAATTACTTATAATTTTTATTTTTATTACAGTTATTATTTTTATAATATTTTAATAATTTGCTTTATTTTTTAAATAATAAATTATATTAATATTACAATTTTTATTTTTAATATTATTTATTTTATTATTCAATGTTATTATCATTTGTATGCATATGTATTTTTAAAATAATTCCTCTGAAATCTTATTCAATCGCATATATTTTCTTATACATATTTCTATGAATACGGCTGAAACTTTAGGGGTAAAAAGGTCAATGTTGAGAATATAAGAAGATTTAGTCTGAATCACTATTTTCAGTATTGTTGAAATCATCTAGAGTTATTTTCAAGCTAAGATGGTTGTGAGACCATGCATATTCAATTAAAGCAAGGTGACAGAAAACATATTGATCAGGCATTTGAATTGAGAATGCTCTTTGTCCTCGAATTTTTTCAACAGTTCCTCGAACATCTACTGTTCCAACATCTTCCAAACGCGATATGCAAATATCTAGAGTTATGAAGGTACCTAAAATATAATTGAAAATTATACATAAATTCCACCAAGTCAACAAAAGACCATAGAAAAAATTTCGTGTCTTTTTTGAATCAAAATTTGAGTATGATTTGAAAAAGTGTTTGCTTTCCTTTTTTTCCAAACATAAGTTAAAGTGTTTATTATTGATAATGTGGAAAATACATGTCGGCAGAACATAAAAAAACCTGCCGCTTTTTTCTGCCTACAACATTTTATTCATTAAACATTGAAAAAGGAGGATTCATGAAAAATTTCCATTATAATCTTTAGGATAAAAATCTGATTGATTAAAATAAAGTGTGAAGCAAACTAATTTTCCATGTAGTCTTAAATAACTGTTTGAAGATTGAAAACGAAATTAATTTTTTTTGGGATTCGGTTACTTAACTCGTTTATAATTTACTAGGTATATAAAATTATTTGTAATAAATCATTGAAGAAATGGAGTAATTGATTTTAAATAAAATCAAATCAAATAAATGAATTCATTGAAAATTAGGTGAAATAATGCAAACTGAAATTTATTTGCGATAAAAAAAAATTCACCTGTTCGTCCAATTCCTGCACTGCAATGAACTATAATTGGGGGCCCTCGTTGATGTCCTTCCCATTTTTCTCCGAATTCTTCTAACATTTCCGCTTGTTTTTCTCGTACTCCTTGCAAAAATGTTAACACTGCTAAGGCTGACGATGGGACGCCATAATCAGGCCAGCTGGTGAATTGCCAGTGTGAAATTTTTCGGATTTCTTCAGTCTTTTGTTACAGAAAAAGAAAATTAATTTAGTTATTTATTTCTTAATAGACTCTTGTGAAGAACTTAGTCGTATCTAACCTTTAAGTTTTTTATCTCTAATGAGCTAATTGTGTAATTCAAATTTGATTCACTTTTGATAGTTTTGATAGAGAAGATACCGTATGTGATGGACTGATCAACTTTTTCTTCCCAATACTGATGACATTTCAATCTACCTCGTTCCATCGTTTTTGTTGTCATTACAATTACTAAGCATTTTTGTTCCCATGCCATTCTCCAAAAATCTTGAGCTGTTTTCGGTAGCGGTCCTGAAAAGTGATTTGATGATCATTTGAATGTTTATTTATAATCAGAAATATGATGTAGAAACCTTGTGTTGAAATGTACGCATTCTTTTGTTTATATCCATCTACGAAATTTGCATTGATGTAATCAGTTGCTGAGGTCTTTTCGTCATCATTTTCATCCACAGATAAGATAACCCGACTATGGTCGTAACAAAGAACATCTGTATAGCGATTTTTAGTTAAATTATTTTGATTTCTTGCATTTTCAAATGAACCATCTGGTTGATTACTCCGAATTTCCGCATATTCTTTAATTAATCCTTTTTTCTCCATTTTCTTAACCATTTCAGCGAATTGTTGAATGGTTTTGCCGTAGTTAACATCATTTGTCCCTGCAAGACTATCGTCGTCACTGAATCCACTTGACGGTGATGCTGAAGAAGATGGATGTTCAGGCCAATGTTGCTGAGAAATGACTCCATTATTCTCATCGCAATCTGATTTTCTGAAGTTTGTATTATTTCTTGATAAAGAGCATGACTGTTTTTCCATAGATGAGTCCGTTTTAATCTCATAAACAAAATCATTGACTTTTAAAATAGAATTTTCATCATACGGTTGCAATTTCACAGACATTGATTGAAAGAGATCATCTTGGTTTTGGATTGTCATTAAATGATCGCAATATTTTAACCATTTGAAATGTTCTACTTCTAACGTTCCACCTAAATTAATAGGAAGGGATTCTTTCGGAAAATGCAGATTCAGTTGAGGAACAGACACTATAAACACACGATCACGTAATTTTTCACGAACAAAAAGCCGTAGAATTTTGAAAGGAGCCTACAAAATTAGAGGGTTTCTTTTCTTAAAAATACTTTTTAATTATTTGCTCAAGCTATAGATACCTTGAACCACAAAGGAGCTGTAACAATGAGAACCTTTTTCAGTTTTGCAGGATAACAGCCCTAAAATAAAAATAAAATAAATTAACTTTTTCTCCTTTCGAAAATTTTTATCTTTTAACTTGTTAGAATTTTTTTTAAAGATCACATCTTTAGACAAATAAAATCCAGGACTCCTATGTATATGATATGTATGTACCAATAGGAGTTTCTGCCGAGAACAAGGCAAATGAATCAGTGAATATCGAACAAATACGAATACAACTGATACATCTTTATATATTTTGTTCTGCAGTAATGTTACAACTTTCACTCACAACAAAATGCCACAACAACAACAACAATCACTCAAAATATATAACTTACCTTTAGCATATTTAAAATCTTTTGAGAAAGATCATAATCGAAATTTGAATATTTTGATCCACTCATATCGTATATGAAGACAAGACCATTTCTTTGAGTATTTGGTGATTTCAAAGCTGCATCAAGTTGATAAACAATTCCTTGTAGAGTTGTTTTATGAGTTACTTGATGGGGATAATGCAAACGAGCTGTGAAAATTGATATAGCTGCTCCACTCACATCACGACTTGACTAAAAACGAATTAAAGAATTAAAAATATTCCGACAAGGCCAGGTCAAATAATAGAAAACGAAAATCAAAAATCTTTTATTTCCTTAAAAGTATAAAAGAAAAATGTGTGATTTTTTATGCGCACGTCGATTTTCGTTGAAGTGTTTTTCTTTTTTGATTTTTCTAATTTTTTCTATTTATATTTTTGTATCAATAGTTCTGTATCTAAATTTTATTTAATGTTAAAATTTACGCTACTTTCATATGAGAAAGTGGATCATTTTAAAAAATCAATTTGACTAACTTTAATTTATTTTCTTTGACTGATAATGCTATGAACTTCTCAAAGTTTCAATTTCACTGGCGATAGAACATTACCAAATGTATTATGGTATTTGGGAAGCAAATAGATATTGTTACGATTTTTCTTCTTGAATATCCCAATAAACCCAATGCATTGGGTATTACGGCTCAGGAAATTGTTTACTTATGGTAATATATTTAAAACAAATTATGAATTTATTAAGTATCTTGACTTCTTGATACATATAACGATTTTTCAATAGCTTCATATTTTTTTGTCTACCTTCAGCCGTCGTTGTATCAAGAGTCTGTAGAGTAATTGACAAACGAAAAGAGGATCTATTTAAGTTTATTTTATGTATTGTAAAATTGAAACAATTTGAAACTAAAAAATCTCGTAGCATTTAGTTTAAAACGTTTAGAAAAAGTGAGTAACTCACCAAAACAGTGAATTTTCCTGTTGCCAGCTCTGAACGTAATGGATCAGCGTTAGTGTTTATTCCAAAGAGTCCTTCTCGTTCTCGTGTACTTATATTAGCTTCATATAATAGTATAGCTTTTTGGAGATCAAACTTTCGAGCTGACAAATATAGTATCGCAGTTTCCTTCTCAACTTGATGACTTTGGTGAGCAATCGAAGAATTTATAAGCTGAATGAACTGATCTACTACCTGTGAAAAGTATAATATTTTAAAATATATTACGAATTGAACATCTTAGATCTGATTATTATTTAAAATCTTTTTAAGCGATTGCCAACAATCATCAGACATGAATTTTTCAGGTCCGCTTTGGGTTGAAAGCGTTTTGACGAGAAAACTTAATTTTTAATCATTGTTAAAATCATTAAAATATGTCATCTTGTGATTGTTTCGTCGTCAGTTATAACGACTACTGGTTGGCAACAATAGACACAGGGAACATATTATATTAAAGATTATGCGCTGAAGTAAATTGTGAAGTATGTTATTTTAATCATTTTTAAGTGTTGTATGTATATTCCTACATATATAATGTTCTTTAAGCTTCAAGCGTAATCTTTTTGATTTATAACCTATATAAATTAATAGGTATGTTTTTTATGAAAGGATAACTTTTCTTTAATTATCTATTTCATAATATTATAATAGATTTTCTTTCGATGATGATTCAATATTCAATTATAAACAATGTGATGCGATTTCCAAACTAAACTTAGTTCCATAATTAGATATGAAGAAATGCAAAAATTGAAAATAAGTAAATTTATTTTCGTAATTAATTTTTTGCATGTGAACGATTTTGCAAAATTTTTATATTAATTTCAGAATCGTAAAATAACTTAATTATAAAATTGTTATTTGTTAACAAGATACGTTGTTTTACATCAGGGGTTGTAGCTCAGCCGGTAGAGCGTTCGCTTCGCATGTGAAAAGTCCCGGGTTCGAATCCTGGCAGCTCCAATTTTTTTTTAATTTTTAGCATTCACAATATATACATTGAAATGAATAAATAGAATCACTTTCAAAATAGGTTTGAAGAGTTATATACATGTCTCTAACAAACATGCAAATATTTAATTATATTTCATTATTGAAAAATCACTTTGCACTAAAATTTAGATCAATAAATGAGATGATTACACTTTTATAATTAAGATACAAATATTTCTTTTTTCATATTTTATTCATGCAATCAAATTTAAGGCATCAAAATTAGAATATAAATTTCTAATTTTGCTGATTCACATTTGATTGGATAAGAAAACATAGATAAAATTTAAGAAAAGAAATAATTTTTTGTCGATGGTTTTTTAAAGTTAAACAACTCTAAAATGAATTAGAAAAAACCATATTTTTATACACTACCTTAGATTCGTATGTTTTATCTGTTGGAGTCATGGCTTCTAAATTAAAATAAAAAGCGATTGAAGATACTTTAAAGTTGAATTCTTTTATATTATATTTAAGAACAGCGAAAAAGAATTATATTTTAGATATACAAAAATCAGGTTTGGGCTGACTTCTCCACTATCTGTTCTGGAGGGAAGGGAACTGCTTAGATATTCATTTAAAACAGAATATCAGGGTATGGTAGTAAAATAGTTTCCATACTTTTCTCCTCTCTTACAGTTAGGTATTTTGCTAAAAGAACGGGGAATTGAATATTTAGGAAAGGATCTTTATCTTTTTTGAATTATTGTTATTTATACGAGTTTTAAAAATACTTGATGAGACGTTATTAGAATTTAGCCTATAGAATTGTATGTAATTACAATAAAAATAAAGTAATGTAATTATTCAATAATAAATGGTTATCATGAATGATAGTAATATGATGTTCTTTTACATTATATCAATACTCTACTTGTTACAAATATTTCTGATTAGCGTTAAGGCTCATAATCTTTCCAGAACTCGTACGTATTTATAATTCCATTCAAATTTTCCGTTTTCAGGAGACTCAAATTTGTATTCTCTACACCACTCTACACCACTTGATTAGCAATATATAATAGATATTATATGATTTAAAAAAAATTAAGACTTTAAATACTTCTACAGATTTCATCATTTTATTTTCTTGTTAGAAATTACATGTTTATTGTATGAAAAATTTTATTTATGGCCAAGAAAACTTGGTGTCCATTTCTTAACAATTGAAGGTGATTTTTCCTGTTCTTCTCTTTGCTTTTGCTCCATTTGATCTAACAATTTACGCTGGTTGCTTTTAAATTTCTCAATTGGGTCGGAAAATTGTTTATAATAAAGCATAACCTCACGAACATCGTCTACATCAGCAGTTACAATTGCTAAAAAGGAAGACGACAATGTTTTATTTTTGACTGATAAAATAAACAATTTTTTTTAAACTTACTTTTCAAAAAAGAAGTGAGATCGAAAAGCGTTGTATCATCATCATTGCCATTCCAACGAGGGATATTGAAGGAATTTTCAGGATGAAATTTTGTAGAGTGAGCGTTCCAATCTATTACAATCACTTTGCTCAAATCCCTATTAAGCTTATCTAGACTTTTGACATGATGTCCGTCAACAAAGTGCGTTGCTTAAAGCATAAAAACGGTACTTGTTGTAATTTTAAAAGAATAAGAAAGACATTACATACCATCACGAACTAATCTGTACATTATGAAACCATTTGGATCAAGAGCATCAAGTACAGGAAAAACAGTCATACCATGATCAGCAGTATATACAACTATTTCAAAGATACGTCCAAGCTGTTCAAGGAAGTGATCCACACCGGGACGTTTCTTAAAGCGCCAACCGGTTTGATAAGTCCAATCAGGATGAACAAGTACATCTTTCATCTCTAAAACAAGTGTATATTTTGGCTGGACATAAGGATGTTTCAAAGGATCGGGAAGAAGTTTCTGGTACGATGGTTCTTGTACAAATTTTTGATAATAATTGAAAGATGCAAGTATTCTTCTTTTATACTGAAATATCAAAAATAATGAGAATAATTTGATGAACGCATTAATAAGAAGCAAATGTACTACCTGCTCAAATGTTGACAGGTGACTAAATTGATCTTCGATTATATTCCCTTCATGATCTTTCTGAGGTTGGCCAAGTTCATATATTGAGAACAAACTAAAGCCAGCTGCAGAAACTCCAAAAATGTAGAATCCAAGCTTCATTCGTTTCCATTGCTTGTCTTGATCTTTTTTCTCTTCTAAAAGGGGTTTTTAAGAGTCATTTAATAAAATAGTAATAACAAATGTGATTCAAAAACACCTTCTTCTTCTTTTTTTTTATGCATTTGTGTATCTGACTGATCAGTGACTGCTGTTTGTGGAAAAAGTTTTGAAAGCAATTGAGGGCTTTTTTGAATATCTGCCTTTGAAACCATTGTTGTTTTCTTTTTGAGTGCTATAAACGAATAATAATTGCATGTTTTTTTTAAAATAAACAAAAGTGTAAAATGTTACCATCATCTCTGGTTTCTTCCGAAAAAAATCTGGCAGCATATGCAGAACATTGCCAATCCTTTCTTTTATATGGAATATTCTTTAAGAATTTCAACGCGAAACGAGTTTTTAATGACATTTTGTGAAATAGTGTCAAATGACTTTATAGTTTATCTAATGCTTCTTTTCTCGTTCTCTGCACCTGAATTTGAAGCCCCTTGACATTGTGCTTTTTTCTATTCGAGGGGTTTTCTACGTGCGCCGATAACACACTCATACATTAAAAAAAATTCTTGTGTTCACTGGAAGAATTTCTGACTTTGAAATAAATTCAGAAAAAATCGACATTATGTTTGTTCTAAGAGTTAATAGGTTTTTTTCTAATAAACCTTCGGCTTTTTCTATAAAACGGTAGATTATCTTTTATCTAGAGTGCATTGATTGATTGATTAGATTTTCAATTATGACTTTTTTATATTATCATTAGTTTTGTATCAGTGAGTGCTCTGAATAACCAAAGCTCAGAATCATGGTTGAATAAGATATTATCACGAAAAATTTCACCTAACGAAGCTGCGAAAGAATCCCACTCTAGAATGCTTAGCGGTAGATGTTTTTATCATATTTCCTATGATCTTTTCACCTCTAAAATTTTATTTTTTCTTTTACCTTTTTAGACAAAGAAATCCTCTACGCTCTACACACTCATAACGTTCGCGCTGATTCGACTCAAAATTATCTTAATAATTAGTAATTTTTCTCTGAATATATTTGTAAATAATTTCTGATTAGATATGCTAAAATGTATTTTTTCCCTGAATCTCTAAATTTCATTAGTAAAACTACTGTCGAGCTAATTGAGTCGAAGAAGAATTTAGCTTGTGAATTGGTGGCAAGTTGGTCTGTCCAAGTAGGAGATCAAGATCAATTCTTACATTTATGGCGATATACAGGGGGATTCCAAAAAGTTGATTTGGCTGAAGAAGAATTGAAAAAAGATCCTGTAAGTTTAAAATTAAAACTTAAATATTTACTATCAACGTTATTTCTTAAATATCCTATCCATTTAATTGCCAGAATTTCATTAAATTGTCAATTGAAAGAGGCGGTTTGTTAAGAGCCAGACATTTGCAATATTTGTTAGGCTTCAGTTACTGGCCAGTCATGGAACCACGAACAGGAAAAAATATTTATGAAATGAGATCGTATCGCTTGAAACCTGGTACGATGATTGAATGGGGTAACAATTGGGCTCGAGCTATCAATTTTCGTCGCAACAACAATGAGGCATACGCGGGATTTTTTTCTCAAATTGGTAGATTGTATAATGTTCATCATATCTGGTGCTACTCGTCCTATCAACAAAGAAAAGAGACTCGTGAAAATGCATGGAGGCAGCCAGGATGGGTAAATGTCAAACTTATTTATATACCTTTAAGAAATTTAAATTCTTTATACTCGTTCTTATTTCAGGATGAATGTGTAGCATACACAGTTCCTCTTATTCGAGAGATGCATTGCCGTATTCTTATTCCTACAGAATTTTCTCCAACCAAATAGATAATTAAATGTTTTTTTTAATTGCAAATATCCACAAAGATTTATTTTAGATATATGTGTATGTAAAGTATCTCAATTCTGTATGAATGTAAGATTTATCGTTTCGTGTCATACAAAATTTAAAGAAGTTGAAGAAAATAAAATTATAGTAAACCGATAAACAAATGTTCAATTAATTTTCTATTTTCCATAAGTTGTTCATTTAAAATCAGAGTTTCTAATATGAGTTTGTTTGTGGTAACAAGCATAAACATCGAATTAGAGATTTTATGTTTTAGTTTTAATTAAACTCATTGATAGGAAAAAAATCATCTTCGTTTATCATATACCTACTTGATCATATAAGATGCCCTAGCTTTGACATGCAATAGGGATATTTGTAAAATCAACAATTTCCCACTTCGATAGATTAGAATCTGTTCCGGAACAGATAAAATGCTCTGTTCCCGAAACATGAGACGGAAAAACTCTCTCATGTGTGTAACTCGTTTCTTTCTTTCTTTTTGACACTCAAACAGGAATCTTTTCTTCAAAAATGTACGAATAATAAAAGTATCTTCAAGGAAAACTTATCCCAACAGATTTTAAGGGTTCCTATACTAAAAGCTTTCCATATGCTAAAAAAATATAAAATAGTAATTATTCATTAGTTATTTTATATTATCATAGGAAATAAAAGGAATACGAAAATAATGAAAAGAGAACTAGAAAAAACAATGTTTGTTAGTTCCTTCATAAAACACTTTTCATTTTATTCTCGTAAAAGGAAAAAATGAAAAATATGTTAAAAAAAATCGGAATTAGTCATTTCTATTCTAACAGGTGTATTCATAAGGAAAAGTTTTGATCTAAAATTTTTTACCTTCTTTCTAAGAAATATTGAATTAACTACCTAGTAGCAAAACAGTCGCCGCTATGATTAAATTTGAATCAAAAGCCAATAAAAACTCAAACTCGATTGAAATTCAATTCCGATTAAATACTTGGTATATTCATAAATGTATAAATTTCAATCTCGTGAGGACATTTATTTAATCGAAAATTTTGTATTACCTTTTTTATGAATACGGCTGTAAGTATTTTGCAGTAAAGGTTTTATAATTTTGAATAACCTTTTAAATCTTTGATTCACAGTTTGGGCAATTTGAACGTGTGTATGAATTCTGCAAAAACTTGTTTATTTTAAGGATTTTATTCGTCATAATTTTGTTTCAATTTTCATTGAATGGAAAGAGGACAGTAAATGCTATAAAAGCTGTTTAATTATTTTTCCTAAGACGACAGCACAGATAAGTTGATAAATTGTAGATATATTATTTTAAATAAACCATCAGCTTAAAAAAAAAGCTTGTTCTGTAGTGTGTAAACGCGGTTTCAAGATAATATTAATCAAAAATTTATCATATATCATCTAAAATTACCCACTGGGTGTCTATTAAGAGAATACTTATTATTCAAATATGCTAGTAATTTAGAGCTACATAATTTCTATTTACAACTATTTATATATATATGTGTACATATATATTTTCTTCAAAGAACGCTTGAGGGTATCTTTTATTAACTGAGAAATAATCTTCCCGTTAATTATAATTTCTTTATCTGAGAAGACTTGTATTTACGTAAAAATTGTAAAGGTTTGATAATTAAATTTATACAGATTTTGATGGAATATTAGATATTACCTAGTTATAAAAAGTATTTGGAAAACAATTAGATAGATATTTACTTAATGTGCTTGAGGATTAGATTTTAATTTAACTTTTTTTTTGAGCTCACTAATAAAGGAATTAAAGAGAACCAGCTGGGAAGCTCGCTGACGAGTTGCTATGGGCCAGGGATAACATAGAACCGTTGAGACTTCCTTCTTCATCGGGATACGTTTCCTGACTTGCTTCAGCAAGTGAAAGAGCACTTAAAAGAAATTTTGTTATTAAATTTTTTAATTCAAAATACAATTGATGTTATTGGATTGAATTATTTTCTTGAGGTTTTATATTTACAATTAAAATTGTTTTTTAGTTTTACACTTTTAGTTAAACTTTTTCTAATGAAATTATACGATCAATTATCTTTTCAATCCAATATATATAATTATAAGGAATTATCCTACCTAAAGCCCATATTAACACTTTCTAGATCGAAAATTTCCAACTGCTTTTCTTGTTTTTCTTGGAGTAAGCGAATTCTTTCCATACGCTCTTGCCCAAATTGCTGAAGTTCAGTTTCCATCTTTATAATATGATAGGGAAATTTAGATAAGAAAAATGTACAGATGCGATCAATATTGTGCCTTGAATTTCAAAAATTCAGATCAAAAAGTGAGCAGGAATCAAAGATTAGGAAATTAAATTTTTGTATAAATTATTTTTGAAAAATTTGAGCTAGACAACTCCTTATAAGGAAACATTCAAAATCGATATTATGCAAATTCGAAATTATGAAATAAGATTTTAATAGGTGAAAGGAAAAAGAAATGAAACAGAAATACAGTCGACGCTCTATAAGTGGAAGCTCTATGAGAGGAAAAGCTACACACATGCCCCCTTCAACTACATTTATATTGAAAAGTCATTCTAAAAGCGGAAAATCTCCTCACACGACCACTCCCTTCAGTTTCCGCTTATAGCGATTCGACTGTACGTGAATATGTGCACTAAACAAACTTTCCGAAAATAAAAGAACTTTCGAAGTTGCATTTTAATTAGTAAAAATTTTTATCCAGAAATGACTTCGCTGACTTACCTTGCTCTCCAATAATGCCCTTCTTACACTAACACGCTCTTCTAACTCTCTTCTTTCGCGATCACGCTGAGTTTGAGCCTGTTGACGATTTTTCTCCTGATATGCTGTTAAAATGTTAAGCTCATATTGTAATCGATCACGAATCTGAGAGCATTCAATTTCTTGGCTTTCATCTAATCGCAATGACTGCTTTTGCAACATATCAGCGATACTTTGTTCGTACTAAAAAAATATATTTGTAAATATTGTTATTACAGAAAGCTTCTTCACCTGGTCGCCTAAAAGAGTCAATTTTCTTTGTTGCTCTTCCTTCAGTTTCTTTATCACAGCTTTTTGTTCATCTTTAGGGGTTGCTTGTAAGATTTGTGATTTTAATGCTTTATATTGACGAGTTTGAGTTTTGCATGTCTCGCGAAATTGTTTTCGTATTTGGAGTTCTTTTTGCTAGAAATACCAAAAAAAAAAAAATTGCAACCTAGAGTGAAGAATAAAATTAAATCTATGAGACCTTAAGACTTTTTGGCTGCTGTTTTAGCTCAGTGGCGTGTTTCCTTATAAGTTCACGCTCAGCCCGTTCCATATAATCTTTCTGATTTTTCAACTCACTTTCATGCTGCTTCGTTATCTGCGTATTAAATATAAAAAATATTAGAAAAAGTTCAATTTTCATATCTTATATTTTGTATACTTGATCTTCTCTTAATGCATGGACACTTTTTTGTTGTCTATATTCCAATTCTTGTGTTTTTTCATGATGACGTAAAAGCATAGAGTGCGCTTGTTCGAGTTGTTGTTGCTTTTTGCTCAATTCCTAAAAGAAATCAAACAAACGATTAATAAACGATTGATCAGAGTCGGTATTTCTTTCTTGAAATTCTAATGAGCAAGAAAAAGCTTACATCTCTGAGCAATTGATTTTCAAAATCATGAAAAGAACCAATCTTTTTTCTTTTAAATTTTCGCATTTCGAGCTCAATGTAGTTTTTTTGAACGCGCAAAAGTCTTTGTTCCTCTGCTGCTTCAGCCATCTTTAAATTCTCTTTTTGTGATCTGAGTTTATTTAAATAAATATAATTAAATTTACGTTCATAAAAATTTAACTAAGATTTCTTACTGCAACGTTGCATCTCTTTGCCGTTTGGGAGTTGAATCGTCTAATGAGAGTTCCCTTTTCCAACGCTCTTTATTTGCTTTGTACTCTTTTTTTCGATGTGAATCAAATGCTTTCCGATCGCCTTCTTGTCTCAAAGAAATTTCCTTGAAAAGTTTTTTTTCAGCAACGTTATTTTGCTTTAATCGTCTTTCAAGCTCTTGCTGATGTTTGACAGATAATTTCTCTAGTTCTCGAGTGAAATTATGAAGAAGGAGATCGTATTCTTTATCCAATGCTCCTTTGTGGCTTTCCATTTCAACTTTACACTTCTCCTCAAGCTTCAATAAAGCTGCTTGATGTTCTCTTCGCATTCTCTTATATCCAGACATTTGTTCATGCATATCTTCCTGCATATGTTCTTTTTGCTGCTTCGTAACTATACTTGTTGTACGAATGGTTGCAAAGTTATTTGGTCCATGTTCGTTAAGAGCATGAACTGCAACTTGCGTTGCATGATTTTGAGATACACCGCTATACATTTGATGCTGAATATTTTGATGATCTCTTGATGAAGTCGAGCCGGACTGAAGAATCATTGGTTGACTTTGACGTAGGTGATGATTTATGCATCCACTCTGGTAAACTGAGGGTGCATTTACGTATTGAGGTTGATGAGGTGGAACGGCAGGAGGGCGATGTCGTGATGAATTTCTGTGAAGGTTGCTTTGTTCTAATACATTCGGCTGTATAGAGCTACTTGAAGAATTTTGGCTTCCTGCTACAAGACCTCCAAACGATTGCATACTATGTTCCGATGTGATACTGTTGCTCTTGCTGCTATCTCCGCCAATTTGATCATCTAAAGCATCATCTGCATCGCCAATATTGCTTTCACTCTCGCAATTATCAACCATTAAAATTTTTTTCATTTTTCGATAGTTCAAATTGTCTAGTTCTCGAACTGCTGCTTTTGTTCTGTTGTGTAAATGTAAACAATATTATTGATGTAAATTCTGACTTACTCACAATAGTTTTTTTTAATTAAAAAATAATATTAAATTTATAAAGCGAATAATTAGAATTGACTCTTCTTGATACTTTTTCAGTTCTCATTTTTCATTTTCTAATAATTTTTCTTGTGTCTACTCACCGTGCAATAAGATCGATGAGCACATTCGGCGATCGTTGTTTAGATACGAAAATGTGAGCTAAAAGTTCACTGGAAGTTGGACGATCAAGTGGTGATTTTTTCAGACATGATTCTACGAAATCTTGAAAAGTATGCGACCAATCTGGTGATTGCAATGCTGGAGTATCATTTTGTGCAATATGATAAAGTGCTGACATAGCATTCATATTAAAATAAGGAGGCTTTCTCTCAGCTAGTTCTATACATGTAATTCCAGTGGACCACACATCAACCTTTCCGTCATACTGTCCCTCGTCCATTGCTAAAATCACTTCTGGCGCCATCCTGCAATTTAATTATTCAATTTAATGATATTATGCCAATGCATTGCCTAAATCTCACATCAATTTCAAATGTGATTTCTTTTATATTTTGGGACCTCGAGAGATAATAATGTATGATTGATTGATTTAGGCAAGTACTCTATACTGAAAATGTAAACAGAACTAACCAATAAGGAGTGCCCACAAATGAATTGGCTGGGCATTTAATGGCAGCGCTACCGAAATCAGCCAATTTTACTATTCCTTGTTCTGTCAATAAAATGTTTCCAGCCTTGATATCCCTGAATGAAACATAAAAATTAAGAATTGTGAATGAAAATTCTTTGAGAAAAATGAAAATCATACCTATGAATTCTTCCTAGAAGATGTAAATAACTGAGTCCATGTAATACACCGTCACATATTGCAGCAATTTCATCTTCTTTAAGTGGTCTTTTATGAACTTCAATAATATCTGATGCCGAACCAACACAATATTCCATTACAAGCCATGCAGTGTTTTCATGGAGATAACAGCCTTTATATTCAATAGTGTTAGGATGATTCAATTGACGTAGAAAACGAATTTCCTTGAGAATATCCTGCCATTTCTCCATACTTTGCTTTCCCATGTAGGACATTTTTTTAATTGCCACAATTTCGCGTGTAAGATTACAACGAGCATAGTACACAGCTCCAAATGAACCATGTCCGATTTCCCTAAGATCATCAAAAATCTTTTCTGGATCATGCTTATTGAATAATTCAGCAATTTCTGGGTCTTTCAGACTTCCAGGTCGAGGAGCTGGTGCCATTTTTATAGTCAGATTATATGAATGCGAGAATTTAAAATTTTTGAAGATGGAATTGAAACCTGTTGTTTAAACCAAATTTTTTATATTGTCGCGTCTTCCTGTACTTGCTCATGGATTCGGAGCATCTACTGGTTTAACGTAAGAGTGGTTTCAAAATTGTACATGATTGTTTCTGAAACAAAATTAATCATATTTAGATTACATGTATATACCTGCAAAATTTTGTTAACTGTACCTTGTACAGAATAATACCTTTATGTTACTCGTTTTTGCTCTTTTTTTGCGTTTTTTTCATAAGGAGTCTCAACCTAGGTATTAGATTTTTGTTGATTCTTTAAGCTTCCCGTGACTGCAATTCAAATAATTAAATTTTGTCTGCAAACTTTTATAATAGAACTACTTTAAAATATGAAGTCTAAGCTTATCTTTAAACAAAAATTCTGTTCTTGGAAATTGCTGTAATTTATATGTTATGAAAAAATAAGATGGTCAGTATTGAAAATTCATAATGCTTGTTTGTGTATGCAAATCTTAAAAAAGTTAATGCACACTTAATTATTTATTCTTAATATTAGATTAATTGATATTTTTCAACCGTATTTTCTGATGTTAATTAAATATGAAAAATAAATGGTTCGATTATGGAAGAAAGCACTACATACACTTTAAAAATATAATTTCAAGAGGAGAGGAATACTAAACTAAAATAAAAAATTTATCATTTGAATAATAAATAATAAAACGTGAAAATATTAAAAAATTTGGTAATAATGTCGAGCAGAATGAGAAATTACAAGATATACCAAATTGCAAATAAGTATGTAGTTTTGATAAGAAAAAAGACTAGAGCACAATTTAAGTTTAAATTGTAATGTAATTAGAAAATCAAATAATAGTATATTGTATATGATTAACTATGATAGCTTAATGATACTTAAAAATAATTTTAGTAACAGAACAAACCTCAATTTTTAAGAAATTTTTATTTTAAAACGACGGAAGTTTCCATTCTTTTATATTATTTTCTATGCCTTGTTAATTGAATAATTGGGTTCTTTACACTTTCAATCTTCTATATATATTGAATATTCAAATGTTTTATCTTTTAAAACTTTTCTATGTACTTATAATGTTTCCCAATACTGTTCAAAAGTCATCTCATTTTTTAACTAAATGAAAAATGAAAAAAATTATTCGACCTACCTAGTAGAACTGTCGAAAATTTTCGAAAATATAAATTAAATTATGATGGGCCGTTAAATTTACTACGAATATCAAAAATTTATTAAAAATATCTATTGTCCATTAAAGGACACTTATATAAAGGATTTGAATTAATGGCTTATTGATTTTTTTAAGTAATGCAATCGTGTGTAGCTGGTAAATTTGCTAATGTAAAAGAATAATTTAGTCTATAAGGGAATATTTTTTGTAATATGTTCAATTTGGTTTATTTGAATGAGAAAGGGTAATGATATATTTTTGTTGATTGCTTTGGTAATCTTAAATTTTATTGGATGAAGTATTTATTTATCTTAGAATTATTTAGCTATAACTAATGCGATTTTTTACTCTCCTACTCGCAAGTATTCAAATATTCATACACACAAAAGTAAGCTGTCTTTCTCATTTTATA
This sequence comes from Clunio marinus, assembly GCA_900005825.1. NCBI lineage: Eukaryota > Metazoa > Arthropoda > Insecta > Diptera > Chironomidae > Clunio > Clunio marinus. The sequence goes on along the minus strand of CVRI01000074.1, from coordinate 1,074,728 downwards.
AAGTATGATAATTTCTTTCATTTCGAGACTTATAAAATTTCCAAGCGATGAAAACAATTGCTACGAGTCCTAATGTAAAAATTATTCCTCCTATGAAGGACGTTGTAGACCAATGGCTTGAATGATGGTTCGGCTCTGGGGATTGTGTAGTTTTAGGATTCACAGTAGTCCTATAATTAAAATATTACTTAGAAATAATCATACATTGTTTTGTCTTTTCCTACTGTATGGCTATATAATAGTTTCCAAGACTTTCTTATAAGATCAAACTCGATAATTTATTGTTTATTTTATCGTTCAAAATTTCTTATTACACATATTTATCTACCTGGATCGTTATATTCTTATTGGAAAAAACGTTTTCAATTAGAAGTACTTTCTAATACCAAGAAAGTCCTCGGAATGTCTGCTATATAGGTTGTAGGCAAAGTAAAAAAAAATTAAAAATATATTACGGAATATTCGTTGATGGAGTAATGGGAACTGTTGTTGTCTTTGAACTTGTTGAAGTTGTATCGGTTGAACTAGGGAAACAAAAAGAATATCAGTTTATTAAGTGTAATTCAAAAGTAATTCTAAAAGTTGAATTGGGACAGATCTTATCTAAATTAAAGCTTTATTGAATGAAGTTGGATTAACGATAATTAACTAATTAAAAACATGTTAGAATGATTTCATTTAAAAATTTTCAAGAGGAAATAATTATATTTCAACAATAAAACGATAGTTCGAATTTGATCCTTCAATTTCTAAACAGCAGATTAAAGATATAAAATCTAAGAATGTTCAATTCTCACGTTGATATTGTTGATGTTGTTGTATCATTTGAGGGAATATCAGCTATTTCAATCGATTTTGATGATGATGTAGAGTCCAAAATATCTGATTCTGAAACATTGAATGACAACATTATTTGTGTATCAAAAACATTTTATAGTTAAATCAATTTAATTGAAAAGAAAATATTCATGATGAAGATACTTATTTGATTTTGATAAGATTCATAAAATATTTGAAATTATCAATTTAATTTTAAATACAATGCTTTAGTTAATATGAAAAAAATATGATACAATTGATGCAAGTTTTATAAATACTATAAATTTTTATTTACCTTGGCTTTTAGTAATGATGCAAGTGAAGACAATTATAAAGAGAAAAGATAGCTTCATTCTTGCTTGATTCAGATATTTCTTTCCTTTTATTTTTAGTAGAAACAGCAAATTTAGTGAAAAATGGTATCGCAACACTGAAATCGACTAAATATACCAAATATTTATACTTTGACCAAAAGGACTGACTTTAATCTTTGAATTGTATTGAACCGTTTTTTTTCCTTGTGAAAATAAAGAAACTAAATGAACAGTATTCATGTTTTTATTTAGATTTTAAAATCTTTCATCAGTTGATCCGTATCATACAGATCATAAGAAAACAAATTCGAGCAGTACATATTTCCACATAATTGTCTGCTGATTGATAACTACATATATGTACATATAAGAGCAGCTAGTTTTACCTATTCAGGGAAGAAAACATAGAAAAAAAAGTATCGGTAAAGCAAAAATAACCACCACCCTAAATTTGGGTATTATTTAAAAAAATCAACCGTTCTTGTTATAGCTACTTAGGTAGTTATTATACCTAATTCTTCGTTTAGATACAATATGAAGGAATTTTAAAAATATTTTAACGATGAAAAGAAACTTCTAAAAGCTATAATTGAGTAGAAGCAGATATAGTCGCAATTTTTTGATACCGTACGATAAGCTGCTTGATACCTTTCATATGAAAATAAAAAAAAAACTTCTGCTTTCAGCTCAACATCAATGCTTAATGTCAAATAACATCAACATTTTTTAATTTTTTTTTCTTTCATTAAGAAAATCGTCGATATACCTAACTTTGCCATTCTCTTTTGGCGTTTTTTTTCGACAAACTATTTTCAGAGTATGCGAGAATCTTACTATAATATATTAGGTAATTTGAACGAAGCTATAATCAGAGTTGGATAAGAAACTTCCTGCGCTACTTTTACAAGAATTTCCACGTGGCAATAGAAAATTTGGTGGAAGCATTACTTCCAAAAAAAAAAAAATGTAATAGATTCATATTAGTTTATTTTCACAAGGGTTAAGAAAAATAAAAACTTTTCTGAAACAAAACGATATGAAGAATTCTCTAAAACATGAATATTTTAACCTCTGATGAGAGAAAAGCTTCAATCAAATTTAAGCAACACGATTAATTTTTTAGGAAAACTCGAAAACATAAAACCGAGCATTAAACGCGTGTGAGATCGTAACACTTAGGCGTATGAAAATTAAAAGAATTAAGAAAAGTTCTTCAGTCAGGTTTTAAGCTTCAGTTTCCGCTTGTGAAGATTACAACCTTCCTGTTTCGTTTCTGCTTACACTTCTAACACTTGCTATGAAATAATAAATATTCTTTTCTACGTTATATCTGAGCATGCCCTGGAAAATAAAAGAGAAATTACATATTATACATACATTTTCCAAAATATATTATCAGTGTAAAATAGTTCTTTAGTAAAATAGTAAATCAAAATTATTATTCAATCGTTATAAACTTAGAAATTTATCAATCGACTTTTTCTCATCAACAGTTGTGAATAGAATTGAGATATTCTGACAGTTCAAATATTGTAAATAAAGTAAAAAAATATTGCAGCTTTTACATGAAGGAACTTTCAGTGAAATCAAAAAAAAATATTGGATTTAAATTTAATTATCTATTTTCTTAAAAGTGTTGCGTTTTATATTTTTAAACTACTCCTGACTACCATTACATTTGAATTGATATCTCATACAATTGATTCCAGATTGAAATTCATCCATTGAATCTTTAGTTTCAAAAAAAAAATTCTTTTGCAATATTTTCCATGAATACAGCTATAGAATCTTACGAATGAGCTTATATGAACTCTACAGTAAGCTTTGTTACTGTGAATATCGGGAAAACTTTTTCATAGAATGAGAGTTTAAGCAGAAAGTTATGTTTTTAACATTCAGTAGGTTAAAATAATCCAGTGATATAAGATTAAATAACTTTGAGTGATCGATATTTTTTTCCAATTCTTTGTGTTTTGTTTTTATTTGCTAAAAAATTACAAACATTCTAGGTTGACAGTCATTCGAAATAATTTACACTGTTTTATATTTAGTAAACAGAAATTTTATGGAATTTATAATTTCTAGCCTGTTTTGAAGAAAAACAAAATTGGAAAATCACAAATGTATCATTGGATATACTATAAGTTGATGTTAAAAGTAAATTTGATACAAAAAAAAATTTTTATATAACTTATAATTTGCAAAATTATTTCCACATGGATTTTCTAAATACAAATGAAATATAAAAAGAAGACGACATAGGTATTTAAGCATGACTTGTAGTGCTTACATTTTAAAATAATACAATAAATTAACCTAAAATTTCATTCAACAAAATGACTTCAGTGAAAACAAGAAACAATGGTTGACTAATTTGCAAGTTCAATGAGACTAAAATATAGTAGCATGTATATTGCTAAGTATATGTACTGCAACATCAGTGTACTAATACGCCATATGCTTACCTAAAGTGTTAGACGATTGTTGCTAACGATGACCATTTTTTGTTTTTTATTTTTAAATATTCTTTTAAGTTTAAACGAAAATGAGTTATTCTCATATTCATCATTTTCTTCCTTTGTTGGTACGTTGCTTCCCGACGTGAACAAGCTCCTCAATCCTAACTATTGATCTTTTTGTCGCCTCAGATGATTATAGTAAATCCTAAATAATGCGAGATAAATTATTTGGACTTTCTGAGAGACAATATTTCTACTTCACAGCAACAACTTTTCATAGAATAACAAATCAAAAATAGTGAAAGTGAACACACAGAACTTCTTTTTTAACTTCTGTTTCAACCAATATTCAGACTTGGAAAAATATTAAATTTAATAAAAATACGAAAATTATTCGGAAAAATATCTCAAAATCACTAACCACCCCTAAATAGCGATAATTGGTACCTATTTTTTTATTCTGTTCATCCAATCACCTAACCTACTCTGTGAATGATGTTGTTAATTTTAAACAGATAATTAAAAATTAATTTACATAGGAAGTAAATATCAATAAATTTGAGTGAAATGAAAAATAACGTATGAACAAAATATATAATAAGAGAGAGCAATGAGGAAGTTTAAAAAAATGTCAAGAAATACTTTCATCATTAAACAGTTTGTGCTCTTAAGTTTAGTTGTTTGGTGTTCTATTGTAAAGCCTATATTAGGAAATGCCATTGACGCTGCTGAGGAAACAACTACAATAGAATTTGGTAACATAATACGACGAATTATTACATTAACTTAAATCTAAACTACCTAATATTGTTGGAAAATGAAAGTAAAAAATGTAGTCAAAGATTGATAAAGTTTTTCATATAAGGAACTGTTCGTTACAAATGAGAAAAAAAGCAAGTCTTAACAAGCTTTTATTAACATTTATTGCTTAAAGATACTTCAAAATGTATATTCTCTTAATATTTTCACGCTCTAAGTTACTTTTCAGAGTTTTTACTTAGTTTGGGTTAAGGTCCCAATTAAACGAAATTTACATTGAGTTTTTCAATACAGCTTTCTGAAATAATTCGCAATCAATGATTCAGAACTATTGCGGAATCACTTTATAAACTAACTGATAAAACTTTCATTGAAATAACATTAAAAATGTTTAAGAGCGATTATTTAAAAACTATATACCTACTTCTCTTGTTTATTTATCGGCATAGATTTATCATCAAGAGGAACATTAAAGTTTGGAGATAAATGTGAAGTCACTAGGCAATGTGGTTTTGCAGGTTCGATTTGTTTCCAAAATTATTGCACTTGTAGCCCAGAACTAATGTCTACGAATCATATCGATAAGTGTGGAAAAGGTTACTGATTAAAAGTTTTAACAGAATATATATTTTTTTAATCTTAATTTGTAACCTTATGCTTCAGCTGTTTCCGTAAATGAAACATGTTTTTTTAACGAACAATGTGAGGACTCAACACCTAAAACTGAATGCCGTGATGGCCGATGCATATGTCGTTTTGAAAAAATTCCGATTATAAAAAAAGATGGAACCATCGAATGTGTTGGTCAGATAAAATTATAGTTGTATTTAAAATATAATCTTATTAAAATCATTGCAGCAATCAAAGCAGATGAGTTAGAAACAACAAGCCAAGTCAATCCGGCTATGTATTTAATTCTGATTGTAATGGCACTTATGTTCATTATTATATGTGTTGTCCTGCGTTTGTTCAGCAAGTGAGTAATTAAAAGCTTTTCACTTTTTTAGAAAAAAAATGGATTAACCAAAATCAATTAAAAAAGAAGAATAAATCAATTTTAAACTCAAATCTTTCTATGGCTGTAATGCCTAGATATTAATGGGAATAATAGTTAACCAATAACAGATGTTTTTCTCGGTTATGCGTGTAATATCCCAATAATAGAAACAATTAAAATGACAACATGTCTAATTCTTTTTTGATGTTTATTGGTTCAAAGTAAAATCTAAAGTGAGAGGTCAAACTTTCTTACAATCTTTATATTCTCACGTTCTGTACTAATCGTTTATTATCAACTAATTTGATATTTCAAAGTAACTTTTAGTACGGGACATTACTAAATATTACAATGCGAATACTCGATTAATCTAATTTTGCTTCAGTTATTTGAAGTTTTCTTAAAAAATAACACTAAATTAAAATTATATAACGTTAGATCCATACTCAAAAGATTATGTATAACCAGACTTGTAACCAGATATATTTAGACCAGATAGGTGAATTTTAGAATATTCTCAAATTGTTGGTGAATTGACTTTTGTTATGAATACTGCTGCAATTTCACGACGATATTTATCAATAAGGTTGTAAATTAATATCTGAAAGGTGGCACAGATTATTTCTTTTCTGAAGATTTCGTATATTCTACCATTTTGTTCACAGTTTCTTTGTTTCATGGCTGTTGTCCTAGCAAAAATCCTAGTTTTATAATTTAAAATATTTATTCTAATAAATTCTTCATGTTTAAAAAATATTAATCAACACTTATTTTGATATTTTAGAGCTCGTTGGAGAGAAAATAGAACAATTTTCAATACTCCTAACCCAAGATTAATGAACGTATCTTTACTGAGAGAAAACAAATCACTACATGGAGGAGAACGACGTGGTTCTAAAATATCAGTTCGAATGCCTTCTAGGCAACATAGTTTAACTTCTCTAAGACAACATTCCCCAAGTAATTCAATAGGTAAATATTTATCAAAAGGTAAACTTAAATTATTTCATTTTTTATATTACATTGGATTAAAAAAGAACATTTTTATGTAAACAATATTAAAAAAAAATAAAACGTTTGTTGAATAACGTTGGCTCCAAGCAGAGAAGAGATTTTTTTTATTATTTTATATTTTCAATTTAATGTTAATTTGCACTAATTTTCAACCTAATTTTTCTTTAATTACTTATTTTCTGTTATTTTTATGGAAATAATGATATTTCAGATATCTTAAATATAAAAATGAACAAAAAAGAAACATTCCTAACATATACAGATTACTGAAAAATGACAAATAACCTATTAGTAGCTTTAAGATCGTAACCATTTGAATTGCGAACACGGTTTTCTTCGCTATTTTACGTTTTATATCTTAAAATTTTCAGAGAAGTACTTTGGACTACCTACTTATTTTCGTCTCTAAAAATTTTAAAGCTATAAAATGGTGAAATAGCGAAGAAAAACAATTTAACTTCAGAAATAAAAAAGAAAGACATTTAAAAATCAACTTTTCTCACGAGAATGGAACGCGTTATAATTATAGGTCCGAGTTCGATTCTCGATAGTTTAAGGTTGATTATCAATTTTAAAAGAATTTTCAACTTCACCTTAAAAAATAAGGATAACATTAGGAAACACTCAAAATTCATATCATATTAGATACACCCTAGTAGAGGTCACATCGATGATCGCTTTTTTTAAAAATTCACATGTATCAAGGTTGCGTGAAAATTATTAGCTGATTACCACACTTACAATTTATTGTTTATGTTTTGCTTTTAATAAAGCTCATATTTATTTCAGGAGAGAATCAATATTAATTATGTTTTCGCACTCTTTTTACACACATTATTTCATTGCGTTGACATAATTTTTTTCTCTATTTGAATCAAAATTATATTTAGAAATGGCTCAATAAATACAATCATAAACTAGGGTAAACCAACATATTCCGAATACAGCTAAAAATGAAACTTTAAACTATCTACTCCTTTTTATGAGAAATTTTCTAAAAGTCTTCAAAGCTTTTTTCCATAAAATATTGAAATAATTCTAAATATCTTCAAATGACTCATTTGAAATGAGTTTATTATATAACATTTTTATAATCAAACTACAGTATAAGCTTGATAGTATGATAATGAGGGAACTAAAAAAAATTTTCTATCGAGGAAATCGTTTTTATCGAGCAAAAAAGGGTATTTAAAATTAATTCAAAAAATAAAACTGACATTTCGAATAAGTTGTGTCAATTTCGATAAAAAAAACACGCAATGAAGTGACTAGTAAATTTTTTTTTTGATTCGTTCAATATTTTGAAAAGATATCATAATCCTTTTGAATTTCACAGTTGTTAATTACCCAAAAATTCAATTTATTTTCCGTTCATCGTTGTATCATGCAATGCTTTCATATAGCATTTCTATATACTATCGAGCAAACTCTTATCAAGCTTATGCTGTACTTTTAGTTTTAAAATTTTCGATTGATTTGTGTTCATTATGAATATTTATTTTTTTTCAGATACACAAAAAAACACAATGGTATAACTTTGAAATAAATTAAATCAAATGAGACATATAACTTTTTCTTAAATCATTACTTTACTTTTTTTCATTGATTATATTATTTTTTGATCAATATTATGAAAAAGATCTGAGGAACAAAAATTTCGGTGTCTTTAAAGGTCCTAATTAGGTAGTTTTTCTTGAATAAATAATTGCAAATGTTTTATGAAATTGTTTGGAACTTTCTTTTAGACAAACAGTACTTATCAATAAAAAAAAGATTTAACTGCAATTTTTGCGTATTTTAATAAAAATAGCGTTGCCTCAATTAACTTTAAAATTTTACCAAGCAAGGAAGTCAATACAAATTGCAGTCACAAAAAATTAGTAAATAAAAACCAGTCTACTGGTTGTATTTATAAATAAGTAATCTGTCCTAGCAAGATTGATTAAGAAATCCAATTCCACACTTTCGAAAATCTGTTAGGTAATACGTTTAGAAAGAATAATAAATAAATTGGATCATCCCTTAAAAACCTGGATAATAAATTCATTAAACAGTCCTGGTCAGAATTCAAAATGCACAAAAATTCCATTTCTTAGATTGTATACGTAATAAATCAATAGTAGGATATGTTTTGGGTCCCATCATTATCGAACTATCAAAATCAAGCGACCATTTTTAATTTAGATTCCTAATTACAAAAAGTACTAAATGTCAGATGAAATATTGTTAATTCATTAAACTTTAACATCATCATCATAAGGTCGTAGACATGGACTAAAAAATGTTTTTCAATGGACGTTTGTGGCAAACTATAATGACAACCCTTTGCAATCTCAAAGGATATTGGATTGTGATAATTAGTCACTTGCCGTCCGTTTTGCATGCTCCTGATATTTATCGTAAAGTTGATATCAGGTTGAATTTGTCTAACTGAGACTGAAGTTTGATCCCAGCAGAAAGAGAGAAAATTACGGATAAATGATTGAATGCGGGTGGGTTGGAAGATAACAGAGCCTTTTTTCAGCTTGAATTCTCTCATTTTTCTCCTTAATGCGAGCATCAATTTGAGACAAAGGAGCTCAAATCTGTTTTATCTCCGTACCTTACTAAAGATCACCCAATTTTATCGTCTTTATGTCGAGACTCGTGACTGTAATAATTAGATTAATTTCTGCATTTGCCCATGCATTTATCTAGGCCATTTCTTTGAATGAATTCCTATTATTAAACTTAAAAACTAAATTTTAAACACTTTGAGAATATAACTTAGAAGTTTGACAGACATATATTATTAGGGGTTAGAGAAGCGAATGCACTGAAAAATCAACTAACGAAAACTGTGCATAACAACAATTTTCATAATTCTCCACATTTAGGAAACTTTTAGGACTGTTCCACGGAAAGCTTAGAACTAAATATAAATTTTTGTATCTAGATATTTATAAAAATAATTTTATATTTCTTCTAGGTATCTTGAATTTTATAAACTTAGATATATATGAAAAAAATATATTGCTGATCATTCTTTTAAAGTTATTTTAGATCTCGATTTAATTCAATAAACTCACCCTGAACTTTTGATCTTTAATAAGGATCCTGTTGATCCGTATTTATTTTTACTTAATCATATTTTATTATTTGAATATTTTTTATACATATATATCCGATGTTTTTTTAATTTTTCCTTTATACTATTGTTATTATTATCTAGAAATTTCCCTAAGTATGTAAACTCATAATACCACAAATATTAAGAGTTAAACATTAATTATAGTTACTTATATTGAAAGAAAATTACTTTTAATTATATATTTTATAATTATTTGTTTGATATTTTTAACAAACAAAAATCGAGAAAAACAATTAAACATACTAACAATATGATAATATACATACAAGGCTTAAGGCGTGGATCCCATAACAGCAGTAGCAGTTCTAAAGCATCCATACGATCAAATCACGGTATAAAACATTCTAAAACTCACGAGCACATTTATAATGGACATCATGATGTCATGCATCATACAAATCACATGGTTTTGACTGATCCTGCCCAACTTTTCACAGTTAATCAACAGCAGCATCAACAGCATGTACTTTTGAACGAACGTCGTCGTTCATCAATTAATCATGCACAAATACAGCACACCTTTCCAAAACATGAGAGAGCCTCTTCAAAGGAGTCACATACGGAAAAAGAGAATAATCTAGATAATTAAATATTAGTACTTATTTCGAACCTCATATTATTAGCAATATCACCAGATTTCTGAACCGTTTAGTAAGATTTTCTGGACGGCTTTCTTTTTCCACAACGTCTCATTATTTAATAATTAAAGTTAATTTATTATGAATATAAGCTTTAGAAATATCAGAACTGATTTTAAGCTTCAGTACTAAAGAAATATTAAAAAAGAAACCCGTAAAAATTTCTATTCATTTTCAAAATACTTTTATTAAATAAGGCGTAGCAAAACTGTGACAGTTTTTATGATTCTGATGAAAGCTTTTTCTTTTCATCAAACCAGAATTTCTGAACCTAATTTTTCTTAAAAAATATTTTTATATAAAGTTTGTACTACACACACAAAAAAAATATATGAGACACAATAGCGCATTTCACGCACAGAAAATCTGAATTCATAATATAATATCAATAACGTTGTGTTATTATTCTAATATTACTTACATGATTTAGTGCAATGTATCTTACGCTTATGCCATTTTTCGTCCACAAAAATTCAAGAATAATTTTTTTATAGCGTAACATTATTAGAATAACATTACTTCAGCTCTAGTATTAATAACGGAAATGTTATTATCATGATAACCTTGCATAAAATAAACCTGATAACGCTTATTATTACTTCAATAAAGCATGTATGCTCGTCAATATAATAGCAATCTCTAACCAATCATGCGCGATATTGCTGAAACTATAATTTCCTCTGACTGCATTCAAAGCTCGGTAAACTGATCGCTCATTGAGTCAATATACTCGATACACAGACGTGTTTTAATATACATTAGTGTGATTTTTACTTAGAATACAATCGATGAACAAATAAGCTCGATTAAGCAATATTTTTTGTTCCCCTCGAAACAACAGTTTATTGAACTTTCACTGCATTTAAAAAGTCTTTCACATAAAGACACCTCTGGGAGTTACTGAAATCTAAAAATTTCACTAGAAAAAGAATTCTATTAGATAAGACGAAAAGAAATATAAGATCCAAAGTAAGAATTTAACAATTTACAGTTGACTAAGTTTAATCTTAATTTTTTCATTATATAAGCGCAGCATAGTTAAGAAAAAAAATCAAAAATGCTTCAAACCGGCTAAGATGCTCGGGCTATTTTATAAATTCCTGAGGATCATTAAGAAAATAAAATAAAAGAAATAATTTTCATTAAATACACATTTAAAATTATATAAATTTGTTCTTTCCAAAATTTGTATGTTGCACCTAAAATCTTTAATAATATTTACTATACCGTATAGTCTAATTACAATATTATTTTTTGTAGTAAGTTATTTCGTGTACTTTTGATACACTCATTTAAATCAAGAATTTCAGTATGAGTTACTAAAAGTAAAGTTTTTTGAAATTCTATTTACTCACAATTAAATTAATATAAATATTTAATTTTAAAAATAATAACAATTAAAAAAAGAAAATAAGCATCAAGCAAAATTGTTTCAAAAATAAAAGTAAATATTACAATTTCAATGAATGAAAACTTTAGAGGTAAGATTAAATAATTTGATATAAATTGTCAATATTGCATTAAATTGGATAGATTAATATTTAGGCATTTTATTAAAACTTAGTATTGAAAAACTTTCGCACTAATATATTGCAATCTTAGGCTTAGTCTCTAGCTTATGAATTTTCTAATAGTTGCCGGTCGTATATGTTTCGAATCTTGTAGAAATTTATAAGGGACCACATTCATTTTATATACTGAGCATCGTACTTGAGAAAATTAATTTTTAAGAAACGAATTGGATTGCTAGATGATATTTCTTAATAGAAAGAAAACATACTTCGGTTTCATTTTTAAGACCTATTGCTTGAAAGCCTTTGCGGTTTCTTTTCAGACCGAATTGAAAAGTAATTTTTTGATATATTGTTAATTTTGTTATGTAAATATAAAATATAAAGGAGAACACATTGAAGCTATTATAAACAGTACTCTTCACCTAAAAAAAATTGAATAAACAACTGAATAAGACAAATATTGAATATGAGTAAATATAACATGAACCTGTTATATTTTTCTTATATGGAGCATAACAAAAGTAGTGAAATGGCTGACATAAGGAGAGATCCTTTTTAAAAAAATTATAAAATGGATTAATAAAAAAGTGAGGCATACCTACATGATTAAAAAAAAGCAGTAATGAAGTTTAAGTTTTGAATACAAAATACAATCTGCTCTCACCATATAATTCCCTATTTACAAACTTCGAATACAAAGAGTCACCTGCTATCAAATATAAAATGAATTATCAAAGTTTTCAATGAAAAAACAAATTATCCTAATGTTATAATTATATCATTATGAAATATTTTGTTTTTTTAATACACTACATATGTAGTATAAACTAAAATAGAATTTTAAATTTAAGAATACTGTGGCTTAACATGTAACAATTCTTTGATGCAGTGGGAAGCATCAAAAATTGAAAAGCTAAATAAGAAAACACTACTTTCTTGAAAACAAAATAAATATTAGAGAAAACAGTTCTTATTTTTCTAGATATTCATTGAATTAATTTTGACTTTTCTTGAAATCAAATTATATCTAATAAAATAGATTACAGTATTTAAATTATTTCATTGAAATCATATTGCCAGTTACAGTAATTTTTTTGCTATTAAAATTTTGCATCTAGGTATATAATTTTTTTATAATCTACATCATTTATTTGAATACATATTAGGATGAAGGAAACATTTTTATTCTATTAGAAGTAGATATCTACTAGTATCTTCATTCTAATATAAAACATTTTATATTATGTACATACGATTATAAAAGTGACAAAGAAGACGTTTAATTTGTAACAGATGGAATATCACGGTTCAATCAGCTTCTAATATTTAAAATTGATGCTAAAAATAAATATGAAATATAAAAAACAAAAGCATGAATGGGAGAATATCCCGGGATTATTTAACTCACAGTTTTGGTCATAGCTTGAGAATATTTTAAGATTTATAGCTTCTAACAAAATAATAATAAAAATTTTTCACTTCTAAATAAAGTCTTTTATTTGATGTACATATACCACGTGGATTACACGTGGATTAATGTGAACCACGTTGATCATATAATTTTAATAAGTGCGTATCGCATTATTAAAAGATTTCTTTTAACTTGCCCTACATCATTTGATGCTAATTGTGGTCGATAACCTCCCAGCAGCGATACAAGACGTCATCAATTATTTTCAGCATCGCTATTAATGATTGTGATTTTTACAAAAGCTGGACTGAAAATCACTTAATAACTGTTTTGATAAGTAGTTTTCAATTTAAGTTTTCATAGAGTTGAACGAACATGTGATAAACACATCCTATTTAATGAGATTACAGTGGACTTTTGCTTCTGCTACGATTTAAAATTGTTGTACAGTGAAACTTTGATAAGCCGATGGCTCAAGGTGCATCGGATTATCGATTCATCGCTTTATCGAAGTAATTTCCGATATAAATTTGATTTGACAAGGGGGAAAAAAATATCGGTTTATCGAGGAATATCGGCTTATCGAAGTAACGGCTTATCAAAGTTTCACTGTATCTTGAGAAAGTCAGTCAGTCAATCGAGTTGAGCGTGCAATTTGCCCATCTCTGTTTAAGACATGCTGCAAGCCTAAGATTCAAAAACTTTAAATCTAAGAAGAAAAACCTAAAAATATTGCCAAAATTATTCACAAAATATTTTATTAATAATAATTAGCACTCATTTTGATTTTCATGTAAATTTTAGAAAATCGAGGAAAGGAAATATTTTCTATTTTTACTAGGATTTCTGGATGACAGGTTTGAGGTGAGAGGATAATTTTTAAAACTCTGTTTTGCTTTAGTTATTTTTTATTTCACATTACTTCTTAATTTCTTTAAAAACTGTAATTACCTTTTAATTCCAAATAACTGTTTTTCTCAAACAATATTTTTTAAGTTACCCTTTCAAAAATTTCTGTCTAACATGTAATTCGAAATTTAGGTGCATTTATACTTTTATTTAGGTATATGGATTATTTCATTTAATGTTCTTATCAGAACTCGAATAAGAAAAACTTCCTTTATTCATATATTTTCGTCTTTTTAAAATACCGGATTAAGCAAAGAAAAGAAAAGTGAACTAGATAATGAAGATATATAAAGAAAAAAATGTTTTCTAAATATTATTACATCTACAGTAGATATTTGTTCTATTTTTAATGCAATTCTATTCACCTAAATATATAAATTATCATTTTTAAACCAAGTTATCAGAGTATATGTGTTACACTCTTATTATTATTACGAATACAGTGCTCAATAAACTGATTGTTCTAAAGGGACAAAAAATATTAGTTCGTCGAGCTTATAAGCTTATCGAATGTGTTCTAAATATCAAAATCAGACCAGTGTTTTTTTCAATGTGTCAATGTGTTTCAGATGAATTAATAAGCTCGATGAACTTATATTTTTTGGCCCCTAAGAACAATCAGTTTATCGAGCTTTCATTGTATAAGCTTCTTTTCTAATCTTTGGAATTTTTGAATGAGTTTTGTGAGTTTTAAAATTCTCTATTTATTGTCTATTTAAGAGTAAATTTTTACATATTATGGCATGGGAATCCTCAATAATTAATCATTCGATTTTAAACCTATATAATCAGAGCTAATCCTTGTTAACCAATTTGATGATTCGACTTACGAGAACGTTACACAATGAGGATTTTTTTAATGAGAGTTAGTATCTTTAGTTGATATTTAAGGTCGAATCTGATGGTTATGAAATGATATTTGACTATGGTTTAAAACAGCCATATCACAAACCAAACAATGATAATGACTTTGTTTAAGAGTATAAGGACATTCGCCATCAGGCGTGTTTTGATTAGCTATTTTGCAATGTTCATTGTTGGAAATTTTTTTGAAACCAGCAAGCTTAATATAATCCTGCTTGTTATGCTGTCTCCGATGAGCCACGACTTTGTTTGTATCTGAACAAATGTAGTCACACTTTAGGCAATGAAAATGAGAAGATTTATTGTTTAAATCGAGATTTTTGTTATAGCAACAAGTCTGATAACCGCAGGGTATATTAGCACGAAATTGCTTAAAATCATTGCCCATGAGTTTGTCAAGACGTTCGTGACGTGCGGTGTGTTGCATAAAACGTGTTCTATCGCAAAAGCTATAGCTGCAATCTTTACGCGTACAGTGAAAATGAGACTGATGGTTGCGATAACCGCATCTAGAAAAGTTACAGTCTTGATTAAATCTGAATTTCAGGTAACCCTTCGGGATTATATTGTCTTTGTAAGATTTATTTTTACGCTCTCTCACTCGTTCTAAAGGTTTCGGTTTCTTTTTTGTTAATAAATTTTCAAGTTCATCAATTTTATGTTTACGATTTATGCCCAAAATATTGTTCGCTACCATTGATTCTAAACTAAATTCAGGATTTCCATCCAATGTCGACATAGGTGATGGAAAAGATAACATTTTTCTATGGTCAACATTAAGGATTGAAGACCCTTGACCATTAAAAAAGGGATAATATTTATTATAGAAGTTAGATTGTTGATGGTACATACTAAGTAGATTTGCAATTTGGAGATTTTGAAAAGGTAATAAGGTGGTTGATGTACCACTAAAAGGAGAAAATGTGTTATCTTTCAAAGATTGGAAAGTTGTCGATAAAAATGTTTCAAGATCATTTTTTGCATCATTGAATGGTTTGTTAGAAGTATGAAAAGTTTCTTGATTGAATCCAACTGGAGGCTGTGATAGTTTAGGATAATGATCGCCAATTTTTTCTTCAAACTGAAAACATTCATTGGTAGCGGGAATCTTATCATACTTATTCTTTGGCTCATTTTGTGTGCGTGAGCCTACCATTGATTGCAATATCATGTCACCTGGGGTGTGAATATTTTCATTTTCATTGTTAGGTACCCAAGTACCTACTGCCCGAACAACTGAAAGAAGAATTAAAATATTAATAGTACTCTACTTCATGAATAATGAGTCAATACCTGAAACTTTAGTTTGTTCACACTCATTGTTTGGGATATCATCTGAAGAATTTAAATTTATTGTTTCTTCTTCTTTTGATTGTTGTTCACCTCCAAATAGCAAATCTTTATTGTTGTAAAAAGCAGCAGATTTTGTTTTTTCTTGATGAGCTTTCATAATATCATTTTCAATAGTATCAAAGTATTCATAATTCTCTTCGATATTTCCTTCACAAATATGTTCATTCATTTCAGAAGGCATGGTGAAGGAAAACATACAGGAAAGGCAATGGTAATGACACGAGATCTGAAAGAAAGATTATGATAATATTATTCTAATCTATAATTATTATTTAGTAAAATTATAAAACATTATCTAAATCGGTTTGAATAGGATGATTTTTAAATATTTTCCTACTTTCATACTTTCTTCATCTTGAAATTTTTCATAATGCATTTCTTCTAAATTGATTATAAAATACTACTTTTAAAAATGTTTTCTAAATCACTTTATAAAAATTAAACTTGAATTATTGAGTGTAGAAGTGTGCAGTTTTACTTAACTGATTGAGGTTGCACATATTTTTTTTTCAACCTTAAATACAGTAATTTAGAACTGCTTTATTATTATTAATTATTTAATTCATTAATTCATGGGATTAAAGCTTGAGAAGGAAGGCTTTCTTTTAACAAGAAATTAAAAAAATATGATCATAATGGTTTTGATTTAAATACCTTATTGTAGCAGCAATCCGATAGTTTGCAATCATAATTTCGATCAAAGTAATCATAATTAGGCAGTATTTGATGTTGCCCATGGAATTCATTCAAATGAATATTCATAAAAGACAAATAGTTTGTTGAATAATGGCAACTCTTTGATACATTACAATGAAGATGTATCAAATTCTTAAAAACGCATGCTGAATCATTACAATTTTCTGATGACTGAATAATGTCAATCTTTGCGAATATGTCCTCATCAGATGTCGTCTGAAGATTTTTTTCTTTCTCTTCATTGCCAGAAAATTTCTCTACATTCGGTGTGTTTGTATTTTTCTTGCCAGTATTATTGCGTTCCAGTTTAAAACTTGTAAAAATCGCTTGTGGTGGATGATTAGCCTACAATTTAAAATTAAATATATTTAAGTCACTTTAAATAAATAATTAAAGAAATAATCTAGGAGTTGGAAATGGTAAGGGAAACTTAAAAGGCTTTCAAAATCTGATTGGAACTGATCATTTATCTTACATTATTATAGACTTCTACAACTCGATTTTTTGGTGGCCTTCCTCGTTTTCTGTTAAAAAATCCTTCAACTGATGTTATTTGAAGAAGTGTAGAGTTTTGAATTATGCTGTTAGCTCCTTGATCTATTTCATGAACATTAAGATGTTCTGTGACTTCATTTAGTTCACTTGCTACAACCGCTTCACAACCTGTTATCAAACAATGCAAATGCGGCTCATTATTGGTCATGAAACATTCTATCATATTATTTTTTTCCGAAGATTTAATATCTAAATTTAATGGTTTATCGTCTTGTTTTTGCTGTTGCTTCGTACAAAAATCGCTAAAATATTGACTAACAATATTTTCTATTTCATCTGTTTCTTTATGGATTATGCTATTTTTTTGAGTATTTACATTCTGGCCCATTGATTTAAGATTTGTATGCTCATAATCGTTTTCATTTTGATCTTTTTCAACACTTGAAGTATCATATTTTAATAAATTATTATCATCTTGTCTAAGCTTTTCTGATATATTCGATTGTTTTGCAGGTGCTTGATTAAGTAAAATATTTAAACTTTCCAACGACGAGTTGTTCAACAGTTTATTGAATTTTTCAGTTATTGCATGGTCAGAAACCAGATTTTTTTTCATATTTGAAGCCACAGTTGATTTTGGCCATAAATCTAAATTTTGATATGACTGCAGTACTGCAAGCTCTTGTGCGTTAAAATCTATAACAGACCCTTCTGCTCTAAATTTTCTTTGTGATAATTCAGCATCTAATCTTTCATGTTTCCTTTTATGACTTAAAAGCTGACTACTTGAATGCAGGACATAAGAACAATTGTGACGGGTGCAGTGAATGTGATTACAGATAGTACTGAATCTACATCCCTGAATTTTGCATGCTTCGGATTTTAAGTATTTCTGAAAACCATCTTTAAGTAGTTGTTCATCTTTCATATGATAGGTTTTGTGTTTTTCTGAAAAAATATTGAAGTTATTATTTATTTATTTATTCATTTAAAATTTTCTTCATTTCTTCCTTCAATGAAACTTACCCATATCTGCTTTGTTTTTAAAAGTGTATTTGCATCTTCTACAGTGAAAATGAGTAGTGCATTGACCATAAAAAATGCAATGTTGTGTCATACATTTTTCTGTAGATCGGAACCTTTGAAAGCCTTCCTGATAAATTGCTGAATCTTTCCGATGGTAATTTGAATGCATCTGTACATCACTTGTGCTTATATAAATCTTGTCACATTTACTCTGAATACAGTGGTAATGTGTTTGTTTTCTATTGTGCTGACAGTAACCGAACTGTGAAGAACAATCGTCAGATGATGTAAACCGTAAAAATCCATGATTTAAAGATTCGAAGCGTTTTTTGTGCCATTTTAGGTGCCTAATTATATCTTCTTTTTTGTTAATCATCTTGTTATTACATTGAATATCATGACAATGATAATGTTCCCGTATATTTTCACCCAAGCAATATTCATTGTGGCAATCGACAAAGGACTGATATTTTGTCAAATATTTAGAGTGCTCCTCTGAAAATACATATTTGGATATTGAACAAGGATTAGAATTTTTGAAAAAAATATATAACATGATCTATCTTGTAGTGATTTTCTACAAAAAAAGTAAAAAAACTCAAGTTAACCGGAACATAGATAACCATGCAATTGATTTTTTTTAAAGAACTTTGACTTTGTTATGTTTTCTTAAAAAAATTAAATTAAAGTACTAAGAGAATGGCATACAACGTTAAATTAGGTACCCTGGGATAATTTATTAACTTTTATTTCAGTTTATTCACATAAAATTGCAATTTGATATTCATTTTCATGTTTCGATAAAATGTAAAATTTACTTTTAGCCAGCGACATAGATAAGTAATTAACAGTTAATCACTCTTTTAGAGACTTTTAAATATATGCAAATAAAAAAATATCTTTCACTTCCTTTTGCATATAATTTTAACTTTAATATTTGATGCTTCGTTTTTGCTAGGAAATTTTAATAATTATGCAATTGTTCCTTCTGCATCTCACAATTTTTTAATATTTATAAACAAATCTGTTTATATGTATATGCTTACCGATTAATTGTCGTTCAGCCTGATGATCGACGATGTTCGTAGTTTGTGACTTTGAACTTGATTTAGGATTCTGTGTAATACGACTTGTAAACATTATAAATATTTTTTTATAAATTAAAAATTCAACTTACCAATCCATATAAACCTATATAGGGCATTGCATAATCACTTGAATTTTCATCTACTGCTTTTACTTGTGATCCACTTGAACTACCCTCTAATCCACTAAAATCTTCGAAATAGTTTGAAAATTTGTTTTCCAGAATAGTTTTCTCGTCAATTTCACTCTTCACTGAATTATTTAATACTGGTGTACGAGGTGGAGTTGGTGGTTCAAGATTTTGCTGAGTACATGTTGATGACAATAATAAATCTGAGAAAAAAGAAATAAAATTACTTTCAAAATTTTGATTGATATTAAGGGAATTTAATTTTCCAAATGCTTCAATTAAATTTTGATTCATTCTTAGATAAAATTATGAAAAATCCTGAGAATATTTTAAGTTTTTTTCGAGATGTTTTCAGTTTAACACTTTTTTAAGAAATGAAACGGAAAATGATCAGAAATATCTGAGGAAGTATTTATTTTTTTAAACATAAAACATAGACCCTAAAAAATGATACATAAATAGATTTATATATATTTTATATAAATGTGTACGTGTTTTTTTAATAATAAGAATTGGCATTAAACGTCAATATTATATTTCACCCTAAAGAAAGACTAATTTAAACTTCAACCCTAATAGCCCTACACACGTTTATTTTTTATGGAGAACCTTCACCCATCATCCTAATAATAGTTTAAGGTTTCACCTTTAACTTGAGAAAACTTTTTTTAACAATGTTTTATCCACATAAAATATAATATCATCGGCCTTCAAATTTTAGGAAAAAATTGTATCAAATAGTATTTTACGAGCATGAACATTATATTTTTAATGTTGTTCTAATTTTTATAGCAGGATTTAGTCATTAAGCGCTAAGAAAAGCAGATTTTTGTGAAATATGCATAGAATGAGTTCTTCACATTTGTGATAAATATGAAATATAATTAATAAATTATCTTTATTTTAGGCTCGTTAAATTGTATCATTAAGTAACTAAACGATTGTGGCCATGAAACACTTCAATACTTCGATAGTTAATTAAAATCTGGATATCCATTTCTTAAAAGTTTTGCAAAGTCCTTTTTTAAACCAGTTGTTCCAACATTTGCATGACAAGCAATACATTTGGATCGAAATCAAATGAACTTTTGGTACACATTTCTTATATTTTCTCTTTTATAATTACGGATCTTCATTCCGGATTGAATTTGTATGTGATTTAAATCAAAATAGATAGTCCTGTTTAGGAGTGATGCACAAATAGATAATCAAAAATGCAAAAAAAATAAGCATAACGAAATTTGAATTCAATCCAACCTTCATGAAAACGACTGCTAATGATTTAAAAATTTTATTTTACCTGAATCTAGAATCTCATTTAACCCTTTCTCGGTAAACTACAATTGTTGTATAATTTTTGAATCATTTTTTTTATAAAAAATTGTTAATACTGTTTTTAACGGATAAAGCAGGAATTTATCAAAACTTATTGCTTGCAGTTTTTTTAAATTATGCATAATGTTGTGCACATAAATTATGCACATAAAGAATCTATATGCAAAGCAACTTCCACCAGGACAACTTTTGGAATGAAATCATTTACATAAGTAGATTGGATATAATTGTCGTTATTAACGAAGTTTAAATATACTGCTGAAGATACATTTTTAATTAAAACTGGATTATCTTTTTCTATGAATTGGTTGTTAGTTACTATAGATGTTACTTAAAATTAAATAAAACTTAGGAAATAAATATGTGAATATTTAAAGAAAGATTACGGTTTTTCTGTTTAAAAGAGAGTTAATTGAAGTTCGAAAATATTGTCACCAATATTTTTTGTTTGAAATGTGTAAAAACAACCACACAGCTATATTTTATTATTTAGCTAAATATGAACAAAATAAATTTAGAAGATTCTTGATCGTGTGAACCTTAAGATTCCTAATGTTTTACCTTTTAAGATGAAAAATTGCCAAGTAAATAAAAAGGGTTTTATGTAAAGGGGTCTTACATAAAAACAGTTTTTTTTGTGAAATAAAATTTCTTGCTTTTTTTTAAGGGATAATTTTTGATGAGAAAATTAAAAAAATTCTTTTCTTTCGTGTATCACGTTGCTTATATGACATTCTTAAAAAGTAAATGAAGTTTTTTTTAGTAGTTTCACTATATAATTTGAGTTAAAATAAGAAAATAAAATTAAAAATCAGTCAAATTGCTCAATGTTATTATGTCTTACCGTGTCTTTCTTAGTTCATAAGTGTAAGTGCAAACATATTTGACCTAAAATACTATAATAGGAGCTACGCATTTTTCTACAGGTAAAAAATTACGCAAAAAAATCTAATATTTTCTTATTTCTTTGAAATATATCCTAAAGGGTGAACATATTATGATTGAAGAAACGTTGAACGTTTAACCTCAATAATCTTTGATTTCATCAGATGCCAAAACTCTCTTTAAAAATTCCCCTTCTGTGCATTCCTGTCGTCATCACCCTATCTATTTATTTTTTTTTCTACTCCTTTTTGTTCAATTCTTCAACTTAAGTATAGATAAAATATTTGAAAAAACTGTGAGAATCTTTTGCACAAATTATACAGAATATGTATGTGCTTCCTTGATTTCATAAACAAGGTAAAGACTCTAATGTAGGTAAAGAAGAAATATTATTATGATATCAAAATATCGGAAAACTATAGTTAAAGTTTATAACATATTTCTAATGTTTATTAAAATGACTTACCAATTTTTGTTTTCTGTATTGCGTCGATAATTTCTTTTTGTGGAAAAGATAGGCCATATAATTTTAATAGTTCTTCCATGGTTATAACAGCAAATTCTTTAAGTTTCATTTCCGAGTCGTTTACATCCATATTAGAATTGAGAAGCTCATTAACTCGATTCGCATTATTTCCAACGGCAGCGTCTCCTAATAATTGTTGATAATTTGAATGAAACTTTGTGAAAACTTTATTTTTGATGGTTTGATGGTTTGAAGTTTGATGGTTTGCAAACATTTTGGAGTTGTCTTTGGAAAGACTGAAGGTGTCCGTAAAAAATGATTTTCCCTTTTCAGTATCTCCATTAAAAATCATACTACTGAAAATTTTATTTCCATCTTCTTTATCCATATCTTCCTTGATACTTTCCTTCTGCAGACATTGTGGATTAAACTTTTTTCGTTTATTCCTTGGTGTTTCTTGTAAAATCAGTTGTGGGCTTTTAGAAGTCTTCCTCATTTTCTAAGGGCAATAATGAATTTTTTCCTTTTTGAAATTTTTTTAAAAAGTTTATTAGGTATTATGATATTATTTTATGAAAGAACTTGGTTTCGGAAAAAATAAAATTTGTTATAGACATGTACATAGATTAATATTTAAAATTATTCAGCAATATAATGTATATATATTTTAGAATATATGTATCTATATATTTTACATATATAATTTATAATTGTATACGCATACGTATATAAACTAATAAATACACATGTTTGGAACAAACAGAGCAGTCAAAATGATTTTTTGCTTCTACTTATTTAAGAATTTCTTTAAAATGATGAAAAAAAATTTGAAATGACTATACAAAAAATATTCAATGTCTAAAGCGTATAATAAAAATTCTTTCCACATTTATACAAAATTATATAAATGAATGGACTTGATGGTTGTTGTTGAAGTTGAGAATATAAAAAAGAATTGATATATTTTCTTCTTCATTTCAGGTTGGATTAATTTATATGATATTTCTTTGATTGACAGGTATTCAAAAATACAAGTATTAGGAATGTCGTCATTTTAAACAATTGTTGATTTAGTCTTAAAATATTCGTTTTCAAGTTGCTCTGAATCAGTCCCTTAGATAGATCTAGAACTATAACTATGTATCTACTTTTATAATACTCTTGTAATTAACGTTTAATTTCTTTCATCCATTCTATTCTGCAAAAAAATGATTTTGACTAGATTTTTTTTATTGTTTTAAATATACTTATAAATATTTATAAGATATTTTTCCTTGTAATATTAACTAGACCTTCAAATATTGTAATAAACCCGATTTCTCTAAATTTTAACCTTTTTGTGACAAATCTAATTGAATAAAAGCCACATGAAAGAAATGTTTATTAATTATAAGAAGGATAAGTGTGTTAATTGAGCTGGAAACGTTCTGAATTGTCCTAGCTATTTGATCTACACCAAAATGTGTGATTGTTATTTTTAAATAATGACCGGTTTAAGTTGAATCAATGTCCTTAAAGATCTTCTCTTATATTGATTACTTGATTACAGAAATTACATTTCGACTGAATTGTCATAAAAAAATTTAAAATTCATTTCAAGTTGAATCTCAAATTGGCTTGATTTTTTAATATTCACAAAGGAACTGTTAACAATCTTTGTAGACATATTTCTAATCG
Organism: Clunio marinus; assembly: GCA_900005825.1. Taxonomy (NCBI): domain Eukaryota; kingdom Metazoa; phylum Arthropoda; class Insecta; order Diptera; family Chironomidae; genus Clunio; species Clunio marinus. The sequence goes on along the minus strand of CVRI01000074.1, from coordinate 1,050,751 downwards.
AAATTTGGTATTTTCTAATACGATATCTAATTGTCCCGCATAAATAAATCCTGAAACATCATAAAAGGTTTCAAGTTAACAAAACTGTTTTTGAATCATTCAAATATAAATTCAATTGCCTCGTATGTAAACACAAGCGTATAATAAACATCTATAAGAAATTTTTAAAAGGTCATCACAATGTTCTTTCATATTTCCTTTTAACTTCTTATTTCTTAATCATTTTTGAGTGTGTTTCTTTGCCTTCAGTTTCAACATTTTGAATGTTACTCTTATATTTAACAAATTTAATAATTTTTCAGTCTATTTATTTTTTGTTCTTAAGCTATAAAGAATGTATGGGTTAAGCAATCAATCTTTTTTACATCAGAATGTAGTTTTTCTTCCCACTGAACTAGTATTGAAAGTTGTTTTTAATCACAAAATGAAATTCAATCTAAGTATCAATCGTCGTTACTTATAGTCACTCAAAAAAGTTGGAATGAATTCAAAAACGTATAACCTTTAGTTTGGCAATTGTGGATTATCTTTCTGTAAAGCACTCCCAACTAGGATTCTATTTTGATTGAAATCCCATAAAGAGTGTGAGTCCATCCGGATTGAATTTTTGGTATTCATAAAAAAATTCATTCCTAACAAAAACCTTTTCAATCGAACATTTTTTTTATCTCCTTTTATGAATGCGGCTGTTAATATTTTTTTAAATATACATTTATGCGATAACGAAAGTATTTGATATTTGGAAATGGAAAAAGAAAATCTCAACACTTGTTTATTGCAGGAATACTTAATAAATCGGTTGAAAGTAGTGAACTTTTAAGGTCTCTCTCGACTTAAACCCAAAATTGTTAATCTAAATGAAAGGAGCGTTCATTATTAGAATTTCTCAATTTAATGCAGATTAATTTAATCAAAAATATGTTCATAAGAAAATTCAATGAAAGTTTGACATTGCCGATTTCTATGAATACAGCTGTTTCTATTAAATTAAACAAATAAGTATAAATAGATTATAAATGAAGTATTTACTTGATTTAAAGGTTCAATATGAAGCATTTATTTAATTGAATGACAAAAAAAATCGTACATGATATTTGAAATCAAAATAGTTCAAAACTATTGAGAGTTATACTTGCCAATTTTTTTTATTTTGTAAGAAAGTTTAAAATACATATTTTCACTATCGCGGTTTGAAGAAGTTTTAACAAAGATTTCTTTAAAAAATGCACTAGATCTGAGAGTATCATCTTCAGGTATTAAGTAGACAGGGACTAAAAAGACTAATCGGATTGCAATGAACGTGTGTAGCAAATGAAAAGGACAACAATTTTTATACTCCTGATATCTACCACGAAGATAAAACCAAAAATTTGTAAATAATTTCATAATTTATGAATCATAAACTAAACTGTCTCTGATTTTTAAGTGTTCCAAAACCATTTCTTAATTTTTCTCACATGTTTCAAAAATCTTTCGAGGTTCTCTAAAAATGTATTTTTTTTATTAAACTTTAAAGAAAATATCGAAAATATTCTATATTTGCCGAAGTTT
>CVRI01000074.1:983886-1046508 GCA_900005825.1 Clunio marinus | reverse complement strand
ATATAATAATTTAACTATAATATATAAATAATTATGGCACAATGTTGTGTTGTTACAATGTGTTTTCCTAGGCGCGAAACTTTGGAACTCATAATCAGCATTTTGCATTAATTCCAAAACGGTATCTTTGCTAACATTGAAATTCTCTTATGAACAAAAAAAACCTTAAATTTGAGTTGAATTTGAATTTGCATAGAAGTTAAATGTAATCCTAGTCGAGATTCATTTGTTTGCTTACGGATCATCCAAGAAAAATGTTCAAATCTAATAATTGCTTTCTACGACTGTTCTTCTATTGATATTGCATCATCTGATGTGAAAGACAAAATCATTGTTTCTTAAGATTTTCATTTCATAATCAATTTGATAGTTTAGATTAAATTTTGTAACAGTTCTTGATTAGATTTGAGCCGGATTAATCGATAGTTAGATACTTAAAATTATCAAAAAAGCGAGAAGTTATCCCAATAAAATTTCAAGACTCTTTTATTCTTGAAATTATGATCTTAATTTAAGATATTCTCTAAGTTAATAGAAAGTAAATAAATGTACAGTAGTTGTTACACACGCATTAAAATTGCAACCACCTGAATTTATAAGATAATTTTGTTATTTAAACCACACAAAAATGATAAATATAGGTAATATTATTTAAGTAATATAAATGTTTATTTCATTGAATTTGTTTTATGAAGACTTATGAAAACGTGATTTAAATTCAAAATGATTTTTCATATATAGTATAAGACATAATTATACAAAAGAATTGACTGCTAGCTTGAAAGTAAATACTGTTTTCTACCATAAAACCAATTCAAACACAATTGAGGAATTTTTGAAATGATAGAATTATTAATAGTAATATCCGCTTTGAAATTGAGTTAAAGTTTTATAAGTAAAATATGAATATTTTTCTTATATTACAAAAGAAATAATCACGAGGATAGAAAAAAATTATACATCCAAAAATGAATTTCCATATCTATATTTGCTTGACTTTTTTCATTATTCTTATGTGAAACAATTTTAGATCAAAACGAGCAGACATAAGATCCGTACAGAGTTGGAAGATCCATTTTCCGATCCGGATCAGCGATCTACTTTTGAAATATTTTATCGCGAAAATGGAACGGTATCATCTCCTGTAAGAGTTTCCACTCTATTGAAAATTTCAACAAAAACACATATTATTTTTGATGACGAAAAGTAAACTCTACGTGCTGAAAATTAATGAAAGAAAAAGTCATAATCAATCTCTGCCACAATTGATCTATGACCAAGAACTTTTTCAGTTTGCTTTAAAAATCAAATTCAAATCAAAGATTGAAGCTTTAGTTAGGCTGGTGCTTATATTCAATGTATCAATGTACAAAACAACACTTACATATTTAAAAAATTGAGAAAAAACAATTTATTCGGGAAAAAGGATATTCTTAAATAAACTGTTAAAAGTGATAAATGGCGTTTCATCAGAGAACTTATGAAATTCAGACTTATGATTTGAAATATAGTTTTTCGCGTGATTTCAAAATTAAAAGGTAATAAAAAAACTTTTGATGTTGCATAGTTCAAAAGGTTCAACCCTTACTCTTGATGATAAGAAAAGCCAAATCGGAAAAATAATTAATTTCAAATCTTAAATTCTTCGCATAAAACTCTCAGCATTTATTTATATTTTACATTTACCTAAATATTTATATGATTAAGTAGATAAACATCAAACTAACATTCTAAAAAATTTCTTATAGTTGAGAAAAAATTTGGTTATCGGGTAACGATGAAGCGCCGAGCATACTCTATTCATTATGTTTAAAGGTTCAATTCGAATTAAATTTTTGGTAATTACTACTTAATAAAGAAAGAACAAATCATCACTTTACATTTTCGTACCCTTTTTCGTACCTATAACTCCAATTTTTAATCTTATCTGTCCTTTATGATTATTATTGTAACAGTTCGAAATTTAAATAAGAAATTTAAAGTTTTATCAACTGTTTTTATTTTGTATGAAATCATATCACTTCCTCACTCAATAAATATTACATGTAATGTGAAATTGATAGGCAATCAGAAATTAGTTTTATGTCTACAATATGAAAGCTAAAAGTCTACATAATACAACACTTCTCCTTATGATTGATGTCCATGCTAACAAGCTTTCTTTGTATATCCTCGTCATCTTCGATTCTGTTTAAATAAAAAAATATTTCACCAACGATTAAATGTATACTTATTACAATCGTCAGAATAGAATAAAAAAAAAGACAACATTAGACTTACGCTTGCTCCTGACTATGAAGATTCAAAACAAGTTCGTTACGTTTATCCACAATGGCCACCAGTTCCGCAAGTAAAAGTTTCTCTCTATCTCGTTGTTCTTCTGTTTTCCTCCAATCTTCTATTGACATCACGGTACGAAGTTCAAGGTTGAGGAGGTCATACTTTCTTTCCAAATCACTCTCTTGCTCCCTTTAAATAAATAAAAAAATAATAAATATTAAACATATCGTATCTAGATAATTTCCAATATTTAAATCCTTACAAAATATTCAACTGCATTTGTCGCCTCAGCAATGCATTCTTTTTGTTGACAAGTGTGAACCATTGTGACATAAGTTGATCTTCAGTTTCATCATCATTTCCAATAAGAGTGCCTCCCATAACAGCTCTTAATTTTTTTTCTAACTCATTAGCTTTCTTATCAATTGACTCTTGTTCACGTTCTAATGCATCAAGTTCCGATTGTATATACCTGGTTTTCTCAATCTTAATTTGAAGTAAAAGCATTCGTATGTAAGTATATGAGTAACTTCCTATGAATCTATATAATTTTATGGCATCTTTTGTTTACCTTAGTTTCTGTTCTTGGAGAAATGTGATCAAGGATGTTCATTGTATGTAAGGGACTCTTTGTTTTAGGAGAAGAAACACTATTTTGCTTTTCAACTCCTTCAATAGGTATAATCGCATTAAAACTAAATGTGTCAACATTATTATTAATAGGAGAAATAGTACGCTCTGTTGATAAATTTATACGCTGAGTTATTGACTGTACAGGTGATAAAGGTGATTCTAAATTAACAGATTTTGCTCTTGTTTCTGCAATTAAACGTCTAGCATGTTCACGAAGTCTATCCTGTCGATCACTCTGAAAAATGACGATTATTATTATTATTACCAAAAATAAAGGAATTTAATATGAACTCACTTCGTCTGTGCTACAGGATTTTCCATTCTCTATTCGAAGTTTATCTAATAGTTCTTTTGCTTTCTCACTCTGTTTTTTGTGTCGATCGACAATTTTCTAGGAAAGAAAATGAAACAAATCAAAATTAAGTCCATGGGGAATTAGATTTAAAAATTTCGATTTTGGAACGTTTCGAATTCTTAAGATGTTAATATGCGATAAATGGGCAGTAATAAATAATTTTATAAAGCATAACTGCGTGGCGTCCACTTCCGAAAAATATTATTTTATAATCATCATTGACCTTACGTTATCAATTGATCGGGATTTTAACTCCTTTGAAGCAGATATCTGTTTCGCTTTTGATTCCGATTTGTCTTCATCTTCATCAGATCCGAAAGGATCGGTAAGTTCACGCCTTGTCATTAGAAGAGGTCTTTCTACTTCTTCATTAGAAAGTATTCCAGTATTTTTATTTATTTTGGAACTTTTAACACAGGAAAACTTTTGTGGATTATATTCATCATTTTTATTCGACTGTTGCATCATATGCTGGTGTTTTATGTCTTGAAGACTAGTAGTGGCTGATATGTGATCATTTTTGAGACTTCCGATAACATATCTTGAGTCGCCGGTTGTTAAATCTATAAAAGTAAATAAAATTTTTTTGGCATAAGGAAAACTTTAATTGAAAATCGTGCACGTTCAAAAAATGTTTTACTATCGAAACAACACGAAATATGAAGTATGATGGAAAATTCCTGCTTAAAATGAAAAAATACTAAAACAAAGCTTTTCAATCATTATATAAAGCTTTTATCAAAAATTAAGACAGAATCCAAAGCGAATTCATCTTTTCACTACAAACGAGCTCAAATTTTCACTGACTTGTACAGTTTATAATAACATATTATTTGACTGGACAATATTGTAATGCTAATTCATTGATTGATTGAAGCAAGGCAGAATTCTTATTATTTTTTCCAAAAACAACTTTTTTAACTTTAGGGAAATTAGAAATAAAAAAATATTACCGATTCGGTCAATTTCCAATTGATTTCCCGTAAAATGAGCATGGAGTTGATACAAGTAGGTCATAACTGCAAGTTTGTCAGGAACTACTAACAAACTCATATCTGATGCTTCAATGACACGGGGGATTCCAAGTTTTTCTGCAGCTTCAAAAGCTTTTTTACAATTATCAACAATATCAGATGGTACCAAGGATTGCATATCGCTGAAAAAGATTGTCTTGTTAAAAGAAATAACTAATTAATTGTTCGACTTACATCAAATCTGGCCTGTGATAAGCTATTATTGCGGCAAAAGCCATTCCGTTTTTGAAACTTGTTGTTAAATTTGTTACTTTTACATTTTCGAAATTTTTTGTCACTTCTTTACACCATTCTAATAAGTCTTGTCCAGGTGTTTTATCTCGGTCTGTCACTTTGACGGGGGCTTTTTCCAAAACCTTGATTTTATTTGAATCCTCGACACCAGATTCGTAATTTTTTTTCAGTAATAGTGGCTGTAGATTGAACTTTTTATTTGGCGGGAATTTGTCTTGTTCTGGCGATGCAAGTGGAGCTTTTTTTTCCTTGACACTCAAGCAGGTTTCAATATTCTTTGGAATCTCATCGATAGCAGTATTTTCCTTACTTTCTAATTTCGTTTTTGATTCTATTGCACAAATTTCCTTCATTTTAATCGAATCCACGGGCAAACTTTTTTGTTCTAAAATATCGGAATCATCAATGCTATTCTTTTTTTCATCAGAATGTTGAGAATTTTCTTTTCTGTCTAAAGGTGAGATAAACATCTCATCTTCAGGAATAGATGGAATACTTCTAGGTGTTTGAGGCTCAGAGCTGTTAAGAGAAGATGTTAGTTTCTCCATCTGTTTAGTTAAATCAAGGAAACCCTCTGAAATATCTCCTGAACTTTCCAACCCTGGAATATCTTCGAGATCATCAAGCGGTGCAATGTCTGAGCAATTATTGACACTCATTAAGGAAATCATACTCTGCATGTCTTCATCGCTAAAAGAAAATAATAATAATTTTCATTTTTATTTAGAATTCTGAATTATATGAGAAGAATAACTTACGTTGCTTTGCCTTCTCGTAAAAACACGCAACTAATTGTAAGTTCAATTTCTGCAAATACTATTTTTTTCGATGTGGAACGAAGTTCAAGTGTAAAAGTTTGTTGAGTAGATTCTATGCTTGCATATTTTTTCATGTTTATTGAAGCTGAAGCTAGACACCGTTTTTTACCAGTCGATGACATATCCTCAATTAAAAATGTCCATTCCTTATCTTCCATTTCATGAGTACGAGGATCTTTGAAAAGGGTCACAGTTATTGAATGATTATCTGGAACTCGCCATTTCATATTGCCAATAAGAGGGTCTACAACAGGATTCCATTCCAAAGGAGCGGAAACAACACGTCGCGACCTTCTTGTCCATACAACTTTGAGATTAGACGGTCGCCTAAGAAATTTCTATGATTATCATATATTATTTCATGAACTTATTTAGTTTATTTACCATTTACTTGTTGTTTTGATTTTCATTTCATGATACGATACTGTAAATTGAAATTTTGCTGCGCGTTTGTTCACACGTTGAAGACGCTTCCAAACACTCCCCATTACGACTTAAACTAGGTTTTTTTTGTAAAAATTAGATTTTAAAGTTTTAAAAAACAGTGACTCATTGCAAAGGCGATGTAAGAATGAGCAATTTTTTGTTACTGCACATCATAAATTTAACAGAAAAACGAAGGTTTTCTTCAAAGAAAACTTTAACAAATGTCTTAGTGAAACAAAAAATCAATAATATGGGAAAATTTAATTATTTCAGATAAAATGTTACAGATAAACGTACCTAAGTGCAGGATTTATATGAAATAATAATTCACAATTTGAATCTTTTCAAGGAATATATTTTTATCACGATAATTTATAAATAAAAAAAACTAAAATATTAGAATGTTTTGATAAGAACATTTTTCCATTATAGTCTAATACACTTGTTCTCACGAGTATTAAAAGCAATAATCTTTATTTATTTTGCAAGGATCAAATATATTTTCATATTTTTAACAAGTCACTTTTATTTAATATAAATTTATATAAGATTACATTGAAAATATCTCATCATATAAGATATTTTAGAACCTCTTCTATTCGAACCTCGTTTGTTCGTGCCTCTTTTATTGCGGATATTTTCATGTACAGCAAAGCCTTAAAAGGAAGAAATAAAAATACAACCTTTTAGATTGCCCATTGAACAAATTTTAACAATTTGTACTTTAATTCTGCAGTTCTACAGGATGTTGGAATAAAACCTTGCATTTATTAATAAATTCCTTACTCAGCTTGTAGATATTAATGAATAAATTTCAAACTAAGCAAAGACACATTTTTAAATTATATTGCAAATGCAAAATATGACAGTTATCATGAATCGTCATTCCACATTTTTAAAAAGAGATGCTGTGATTTTCGTCAATATTCTTGGCAACATTTTAAACTTGATGCAATATTCTCATTTAAAATTAAGTTAAACATTAAGCATTTAAAAACATGTGTGGAATAAGGCATGAAATAATAGTTGGTACTATCTACATAATTATTTTCAAAATATGGACACTTTTAAATATGATAAAGAAAATAGGAGGAAATTACAAAGTGAAATTACACAACGTAATATTTTAATTGCAATTTTATCCTAATCTCAATAAAAAGATTCATCAAAAATTTCCTTTCGCGTAAACATATTCAGCATACAACATTTAAGATGTAAGTAGCGAAGAAAAAAGCAAAACTTAACTAGATTGACCTAAAATAGAATAATGATGATTTTTTAATATTTAAAACAAGATTTGTGTGAAAAAACTTATTGTTTTCTTCCCTTTTAAATGTTTGATTAATTTTGGAAGAGCCGTCCGATAACTGGTATGAGTATGTTAACTTCAATGAGTTAACTTAATAATGAGGTGGTGAACTCGATTTGTTCACCAACCTTGAAAAATTGAAACGATTAAAGACTTTACCCCTAAATTCTTTTACCTTTAAACCTAAAAGTAAAATTTATTACACAACTGCCCCACATTAACAGTTTTTGTGATGGAGAAGATACCTACCACTTATTTTTATTGGTTTTCATTAAAATTATAAAAATGCTGAAAAAACAAGCAAACGTGCAAGCTGTATTTTCAAAAATCGATTACTCGGAGCTGAAAAATAACTTAAAATCGTTTGTTGATTGATGATTTAGAGTATAAGACAATTCCCAATTTTTAACCAGCCAATCCCGTGAATATGTTCTGAATGAACTGTGTTCGTACATTTAATACTTTATTGTCAAACAGAAACATGGTGTCGTAGTAGAATTTAATTCGAATTCAAATTATTTTAAATATGCATTATATAGATACTGTAATAAATAATAAAAATATACCTATCCAAAACATTCCCTGTAAGTTTTTCTAATCTAATATTCCAAAAATATTAATATTCCTTAGTTTTGAAAATCACTATAAATTGAAGTATTCAGCAAAGACATTTGAAAATGCATTGGAGTCTCCATGTCAATGGTTCCCTAAAAGGCCTGGATTTTTCAAGACATCATAAAAATGGTCTGGAATCTTTTATTCGTAATATATAGTATTAGAACTTGAAGTCTTTTTTCTTCACCGTACATAGACACCAAGCCATGTCTTGGATGATACGCGCTATATGAACTGACTCCTTTTTTTATTTTTCGATCTTTATGTGTCTTTTCAGATGCCTTTAAAATCCTATGTTTGCACTCTAAACTGCATTTTTATTCTGTAAAATTAAGTAAGTTAACTTAGATTTAGTCTTTTAAAGGGACTAAATATATTAATATTTCAATTACAATACACATATATATACCTACATACAAATCTTATGTTTTGCAATGTATTATAGTTTTTCCTTAAACAATAATTAAAAACATGAAAACATGCAATCTTTATGAAACTCAGAGTTTTGAAAAAATTTGGTCATATCCATAATTTTATTAGATGTTTAGTTCAATCATACCCCAAAAAATTTGATATTTTTATTAACACTAAATTCTTATTATTATTTTAAAACATTAATATTAATTATGCTCACTTAAAAGGTAATTAATGTTTTAACTTATTAATTATGTTTGATACTGAAGCATGGGTGCTGACAGATTTGGATGATGTGTGCTATTCATTCTTAATGCTGAAAGACTTTTGTTGTACCATTCATCTTCAGCCGACATACCTGCAGAAATGCAAATTTTTTTAATAATTATACCTATGTATATTTATATTATGATTTAACAAAAACATTAGGCGTAGAAGCATAAGCTTTATTATAAGATATAAATTTAAAATCTTTGAATTAAATATGAGTTTTTAAATGCAGTCGTTTGACCTTATTTTATGAACAATTAGGCATTAATTTCATAATTATAAACCTTGAGCTTAAAATTAGAATATATTTTAATAATATATTGAGATACAGGAATCTACATTCAATCTACAAGCATTAAGGTTTGTAGTCTTACTCATTGAATCTTGACGAACGCCGACGGAACTCATAGAACTTTGAGACATTGAAAAAGGTTGTGTCATTGCTGGATAGGCTGATGAACCCATTTGAAATAGATCCTATTAATATTTATATAGAATAAAAATTGTCAATTTTTCTGATTTATGTATTTACGTATTCTATTGAAGCAAACTTATAGGTCTTACTTGCGGATATCGATTAATAGAATTTGGATGAGGATACGGTTGGTAGCCTCTTGAAACACTATAACTTTGAATGTTTCTCATCATTCCGTTGCAAGATGGTAAAACTGAAGGAGCTAGTGCTTTTTGTAACTGTTTTTCTTGTTTTCTATATTTGGCCCTTCGATTTTGGAACTTTAAAGACCATTTGAAATATAAATATTTGAAAGGAATTGTCATTACAATTTTATAAATAGTAGATGTGAACTCACCCAAACCTGAAACGAAATCAAAACATCATACAATTAGATATTATGTTTTTAGAATGAAAAACTTATTTTTGTACAGATATTTTACACATATCTGCTTCTTTGTGCTTAATTTTTTAACATTAAAAACATAAATTTAAAATCAAATAGTGAAGAACAAAAAAATTGAAGATTTTTAATAACTACTGAGTAATGAAAAACGAGATTTCTAAAAGTTTTCTTTCCAAGTATTTCCAGTAAAGTTTTACGGATTATTAATTAACTATTTCAATTTCAAATAACAAACTGATAATGAGGGAAAACAATTAGAAATGGACTTCAAATACATTGTTAATAAATAAATAATTTAATAAATATAAAAGGGAAGAAAGTCAAGTAATTTTATTTCAAAGAAGCTTTTATGCAGCAAATATAAATTTCAATTGAAACTTTTTTTTTTCAATTTCGACTGTCCGAATCATCGCATTCTTAAAACTATCGACAAACTGATGTCTATGCATGTTGAAAGTGATCAGTTTTACCTTAGAATGAATGATAGGTGTCAATTTATTCCGACGGAAATATTTTCTTATTTTATTTGTTGAAGAATAATGTTTGAAATATAACCAAATGAACGTCGGTCTTTGGTTATTTGTAGATATATTCTTCAAAGAGCAAAATTCAANATGTCTAAAATTGTTTATGAAATACAGAGAGAACAGTACAAAATAGAGACAGCAAAAATATAGAATGTCGCAACAGAGGATATGACTATTGTGTCACATGTTTTAAAGTTTTAACCATAAATAGATAAAAATTAATAATTAAAATAAACTCAAAGAAGAAAACTGCTCCAATAACACTTTATATGATTAATAAAAAAATTAAAATATTAATTCATTTGGTTCATGATATGTTTTGAATCGGTTTTTGACATTCTTTATTTTCGCTACCTCTATTTTGTATTATTCTCCACACAGAACTGTCATTGCATACAATGGTAGTGAATGAAGATAAAATTTAATTTATATGAACTTCAAATAATTTGTAAAAGGAAATTCATGAAAATAAATTATTGAATTTAATAATAAAATTTAATAAATAGGAATATGGAATTCACATTTCGTTTTTTTTCTTCAAATTATGAGTTTCAGGTCATTTGTTTGTGTTCAGAAATCACATACAATCTAAAAAATTAACTTGATAGTTTTTGTTGTACTTTCGCACGAATTCACGCTATTAGTTTTCTTTATGAATACAAGAATTAAGGTCTACATAATTAATCTATGTATATACTCAATATCGCTACCCATTGAAAATTGATTTAACATTTTTTTAATGTTTTGAAATTTCACGATCAATCTGAAGTTGTACTCCATCAGGTGTAAGCTGTAATGAGTTATCAATGAGCCTTACAAATTTCAACTATTAGAACATGAAAATCAAGGATTTTATAAATACATTTTTACTGTCAAATTTTTTTGTCAATTCAAACCATCCCCTTTAATATCAACCCTCTTCATTTCGACGCTGTATGAGGGCGTAAAAATTTGAAACTGCACTTTAAAAAGGAATTTCTCTTGATATTTTATCTTGTGAAAATGCCCCCGCACCAAATTAAATTATAGACTTAAATTGAGAATTCAAGAAAAATCTAGGAAACACTAGATATATACATATGTACTAATGTTCAATTGAATGCGATGGACGAAATAGGGAAATATTGAAAATTCAGCTGATAACAACTGTTAACATTTTCCTTAATATGTGCTCTAGATCGAACCATGTGGCGATCTTCTCTTTTTCTAATTTGAGAATGATGAGGAAACTTTGTATATTCATCTGATTACAATGCATAAATACATACGTATGTATGACTGTAGGGATTTTTCTAATACGTTTTCAACAAAAAATAGCGACAATTTTATTTCTTTTAAATAATTTGTAACATCTTACTTGTATCCGTGCTTCATTTAGTTTTGTAGTTCTTGCTAATTCTTCTCTACAATAGATATCAGGATAATGACTTTTAGCAAAAGCCGCCTCAAGTTCAGCGAGTTGTTCCTAGAGACAAAATAAAGCATATATAGAAAAATCTGTAATCAAACATTTATCATAATATATCTTTGTACAATATATCAAAACTATTGTAAGACAATTGCTTTTAAGAATTGGATTCAAAAATGTCACTTTTTAAAGCACTTTTGATCAATACTAGATATGTTGGGATTGAAACTTAATACAAATTTAATTCAGATTGAGATTCAATGAATTTTTGATATTAAAAAAAAAAATTCATCATTACTTAGAAAAGTGACTTGCTACCAATTTATAATGTCCGGACTTTTTATACAGTATAATCTGATAACACGAACGCTCGATAGCACGATATTGCTCGATAGTACGAAATTTTTAGTCTCTCTTCAATCGAATTTTTTCTTTCGATAGTATGATTTTTTCGATAGTACGCAATCCCTTTAATATCATACTGTGAGATCATATACTGTACTAAAGAGTGTTCATAAAGAAAGTTAACACTAAGTTTGTGAATTAAAGCGTATCATCGGTGGGATTACAATTCTTTATGAATAGCATCCAAATTCAATCGAAATAAAATTTTAATTTGGATTGCATAAGAATGAAATTTCAATCTAAATGAAGTATTGATCAATAGTGGCTTAAAAAGCGTGATTATTGTAGTTGAATGTTAAAAGTACAGTATAAGCTTGATAGTGCGATATTGAAGGGACCGAAAAAAAAATTGTTCCATCTTAGAAATCGTAATATCGAACAAAAAAACGTACTTAGGAAAGCATCGTACTGTCGGGAAAATTGTCGTAACAAGCGTTCATCTGATCAAGCTTATACTGTAGTTGTCTTACAATATTTTTGATAAAAAGTACATATTTAAGTAAATAATTAAGTATACATGTATATCGCCTGGTGGATGTAGGCTTACAGTTTTATTTTCGCAAAAAAAAGATATTAAAAAGAATGAATCAATTATGTATCTTATAAAAGAAAACCTTTTTAGAAGAAAATTGGAAAAATCTATTATTTATTTTTTTTCCGACGGGGGTTAAGCCCGCTTATTTCAGTTTGCCGAGCTGAGGCTCCTACCAACAAGCTTTATATGTATATAAGTGTTATGTTATTTATACTATATTAAATCTAATGAATTTGAATGCTGCTGTAATATCCAAAAAAAATCTCAATCCTAATTCATAAAAACAGCATTGAAAATTTTGTATTAATTTCTAAGATTGGATTCGTATGGAAAATTATTTTAAATGTAATCACGGTGAAATGGAATTTGAAGACAGATAACCGAAAATTGTGAATAATTAAAGAATAAGTCTTTTAAATTGTTAGAAATTTAATTTATAATTATATTTATATTTATATAGATATGTAAGAAGCAGCAATATTCTAAATCAGTTAATTATTTTAAATCATTGATCTAAAATGCCTGAGTTTTTTGATTAGGAATTCTAATGTTTAGGACCTGAACTGAATCTAATCTGGTTATCCTAAGAGTGCATGTAGTGNATATCTTAAAATTACAGAATAAGGGATAATTAATATTGAATCCAAACTATCTAATATTGGAAAAACAAACGGCTGATCGTTTAATTCTTTTTTTATCGATTCGGAAAAAAATAGTTGAAAATGTCTTCTGTCGTTGATAATATTTTAAACGACTTGGAAAAAGATTACTATGTTCATATTTTTTATCAATGTTTATGGTCAAGTTTGAAGCTTAATTGAAAGTAAGCGCAAAATTTTCTTCCAGATTTTATAAATTTTTGATCGTATACATAGATCCCATATCTTATCTAAATATAAGATTTATAAAAATAAACAGCAGAATAATAAATATATAATTAGAATTTTCAATTTTTTAACACTTGGGATTTTCGAGCCCATCGCTCAATTAATTTTTGTGAAAGTCTCACATAAAGAATTTTCAACTTTTCTTTATGTGAGACTATAACAAATACCTAATAAGTATTAATTTAGAGTAAAAGTTTATCAATCTTACCAGATAAATTTGTCAGTGGTTTTATTCATTGTTCGTTTTGTGTTATGTTTGATGTGAATATAATTAAATATAGGAATAACTATATATTCACCTGAGTAAATGTTGTTCTGTGTCTTCTTCGAGCAGGTGTTGGGCATGAAACTGCAGTGGGAGTGTGACCAGCATGTTGAGGTAAAGTTGAAATGCCGCTTCCAGGAGATGACACACTTCCAGAAACTGATGATAATCCACTATTTGGTTCTGGCTTTAATTTTTTGAAAGCACCTTCAGCTGTAATACATAAGTACAAGAATTCTATAAAGTATCATAAATATGTAATTAAATTAAAAAGTTTTTACGTTTAAAATCAACAGGGGAAATTATTAATATCGTTTATTAAATTACTTATAGATATCTAGCAAAAAAAAACAATGAAAAGATTTTTCTTTTATCTAACTTAACAAATATGTACATCATAAACCAATATCAGTTCCCGACACATCGAAAGCTTGGAATAAAAATTTTCAGCTGACTTTTCGTTTTACTTTATCAATGGTGTTCTTAAAAATCAATTAATTTCGGCTGTGCATATAAAGAAAATATCTAATTTGTTAACAAATGTCATCAGATATTCAACTCATGCAAATTTAATTTTAAACGAAACTCAATTCAGATTGAATTTTTGTCATTTTCATAAGGAAATCTCAATGTAGGTATGTGAATAACATTTTAATCGAAAATTTGATATTTTTTTCTGTATGCGTTTCGAATAGGTAGGTATTAACCTACCTGTTTAAATTGAAAATGCATCTAAAGTAGTGTTAATTTTTTTATGAAATATCTTTGAAAATCAATTAAATCCGAATTAAATTTTTTATCTTAGCTTAATATTTTCTTCATTGGTGAAGGTTTAATTTCTATCTTTAAATTGAAAAAAAAAAACAAAGCCAAATTTAAGAAAAAGCAAGCAAGAATGTACCTAATTAATAAAAATGTTGCAATGCCTTTTTACTTATTCATATTGGTTTCCTTCTCATTAGATTTGATCTCAGGGTTTCAATTCTCCACCCTTCATTCTTTCATTTAATGTTTAATAATAACACACTCAAATTATTTGATTTTAATGACGATAAAACTATTAATCCGTAATAAAAAAAAAGTACTTGATGTAACAATTGTTATTCAAAGTATTCATACATAATCGATTGGTTTGTAGTGACTCTGTTAGGGACGATGAAAGATGAATGAAAATTGTCACAGATGTGATTTAACGCATATTTCTGTCGACAATTTCTGTATCTCAGTTCATATTACAATTTTAGCTTGCCTTAAGTCATGTCAATTTGATGTTCTGAACATAATTTATTTTTTAACTTTTCTAAATTATTCTGAAAACCAAAGTGAATATTTCAAATACATATGTATAAGAAAAAAAGGACTGCTGCATATTTCTTCAACCAAATTGCAGAACAATTACATGGAATTTAAGTGTCCTTAATCCCCCTTATACATCAACACTGTACACAATACTCGAAAAGAGACATATGGTTGGTGTAAAATTATCACGATAAATTGCTGGCTTAATAAGAGTGAATGGGTTTTAGGAACATCTCATCTTTTGTTAAGTACAAATGCTTAAATTATCAAAAGAGGATTAATCCTTTGACAATTCAACAACACAGTGTCATGTTTGCGCATTTTCTTATTTCCGTTGGTATTCATTGTTAAATATACTAGAAATTTGTGCATTTAAAAACCATTGATTGTGTCTTAGGGAAAGTGAATGCTATTGAGAAATGTTCATTTCTTCTTTTAAATACGACACATATAAATATTTATAAAATACGTAGTGCTTAACTCGAGGCACGTGTTTATGATAGGTAATAAGATTAAACAATTTTGAATGAATTATTTATATTTATCACAAACATGCATCATACCTGTTATAGAATTTTGGTCGCTTAATCTATTCGGTGGTGTATGAGCTGGAGTATGGTGATGAGTATTTTCGATTGCAGATCCATATAAAGAGCTAAAATCTTCAGGAGTGCTACTACATTTTCGTTGAATTAATGTTTTATTTGAATCATTTCCATTGGGTATTATCAAGTTTGAATTTGCTAATGAAGATAGAGTTGAACTTCTCCCATCCTGACAGAGTCCTAGCAATCGATTTTCATATCGATTATGACTATCCTGCAGCGACATGAATTTGCTTTCAGAATTGCTGTGTTGAATTTGATTATGATCTTCTATCAGACTTTGTTGTTGCAGACCCAAAAGGCCTCCAACTAAATTGGGTCGTAGATCTTCCGTCATACTATTATGAATCATAAATTTTTGCTGGTTGCAATTGCTCGAAGAAAAATTTAATTGGCGACTAAAAATTGCCGGAAAAATATTGAATGGTTGTGAATCAGGAGAAACGGGACTGTGTCCTAACGATGTAGTGTTCTGCAACAAACTACTGCCGCTAGCGGCTATGCAGCCTTGTTTGAAATCCAATGCGAGCGCTTTAATATCCTTATTCTTAATTCTGATTTATCAGAACTTAACACATGCACCGTCGGTTGAGTTCACGTTTACACAAATTTGCAAGTAAGTATTTATGGCTTGTTATCGAAACACAGGAATTAAAATGCAAAAGTTTTAGATTAATCAATCTTTGATTCAAAATTACTGTTCATCCTTAGAACCACTCTAAATTTTGATACAATTCTTTTGCGTATCCTTGTTTTTTTCAGTTTAGATATTTAATATTATTTTATCACTTTTTCCATTAAACCATAACTTTTTTGGAAAATATGAAACACACTTTGGTGTTGTCAAAGAAGCTACTTATCGATTTAATAAATATGATTCTTTTTTAACTCGACTTAGTTATAGTTAGTTAATTAAATTTTAAGTTACATCCACCTTTATTCTGACTTTTACAATTTTTAAAATACGTCTGACGCTATTGGAAGTCGAAAGAAATATAAAATGACTGCTATACATGATCTTCTCCTGTTTATTTTCATTCACCAATGAGAGTTTTGTTTTGTGCGCACATCGAAATGAAAAGAAGGAAAACATTCGTTTTAAAAATAAACCAATCACCGTCAAGCGTTGTCGATAAGAATTTTCTATTATGGCATGAAGAAGATTTTCCTATTTTTTTTTACTGATTCCATCAGTGAATTGATAACTCTAGAGTCGAAAACTTTAAATTTAAAAATAAATACAACTAATCTCTATATTTATTTTAAGGAAAGCTTTATTACTTAATTCTATTGTTTTTAAGCAACTAAATTTTTTGTAGTAAAACTATTTTAAAATAAGAGGTATGACTTTCAAAAAAGCTTTATGTAATAAATAAGGTTGAAACATATTTGTCAGTAAAGTAAATTTTGTGTTTATGAGACAGTTAAAAAAATTAAGATTTTTGAAATATTTTCTAATTTTCTTTCTCGATTAGTTTTTAACTAAATCCGTTTTATTCTAGCATCTCTTCATAAAAATATAACTATTTCTTAAAGAACGAATTACATATACAGATATATATATACATATAAGTGTACCTATATATAATTGTATCAGTTTTAATGATGCACGCAAATTTCATACAATTTTGTGTTGGTGAATAAAAAAATATGCATTGAATGTCGCTTCTTACCATTTTAATTGCATATTACTGTGTTAACGCATAGGAGTTTTTTTTATTAATTCAAGCCACTTTTAAGATTATATATCTTGAATTTAACTCAATTGTGAAAAAGGCTAATAACTGCTATGCACAGTGTGCCCTCCTCTGATTCCATTCATGAAAATATCAATTGAAAACACGTGTCTATATATTCATGCGCATTCATTCTGTTTTATTTTAACATTTTTATTTCAATCCTAAGTATAGATCCATTCTTAATAAATAAAAATTGGCAAATAGAATTAAGTGACAAATAGATCCTTTGTTAATAAAAAAGTTCACACTTTACTCATTTATTTTTATTGTGTTTATGGTGTACTAGTTGTTATCATGCTTAGTTAGTCAACATTGTTATTTCTTGCAGTTCGATTCTAATAAAAGTTTAGTTTTTAATTTAAATACCTAGGTATTTAGAAAAAATTCTAATTATTCGGAAGGTTGCAATTTAAGTAGCAATTTTAGTTGAATTTGATCCACAGAGGATTTTTTAATATTAATAATTTTATTTCATCTTTGATTACTAATTTCAATCTATCTTACAAAAACTCTCGCAATTAGGTATTTTTCTTCATTATTGCAATTTTTTTCCACGATTGGAAAACTGTACAAGATATCGCTTCAGGATCAAAAGCGATCTCTTGTAAGATTCCATAAAGCTTATTAAAATAATCGACTAAAACATGTCAAGATAAAAAACTAACAGGTGTTTCTGTCAAGTATCAAATTACAAAATTTCTATGCTTCATGTAAGTTTTTTTCCTAATATTATTCATTATGAAGATTAGTAAAATTATAATAATAATTTATGCATGGTTTTATGGACAACATCAACAATGAAACATGTTTCTCTATAACAATGAAAAACATTCTCTATAAATTTTTGTTCTGAATTATTATTATTAGTAGGTATATAAATAGATAATTAATACCCAATATAATAAATTAGCAAAAAAGTCTTCTTCAGCAATTTATTCCCTTTGAAAACGGCTATCTGAATGATTCATTGGGGAGAGTATGCAAGGTCGACAGCAGCAACTTGTAGTTAAAATATAGTAGTTGAAAGTAAATCTCGGGAAAACTTATCGTTGAATCGTACACACGGAATTCATATAAAATCCCCTAAGCAAATGTACTGCTCAGGTTAACGAGAGTATTGAAATGCAATAAGATATAAAACTCATAATCATCATCAGGTCTTAGAGAAAATCCCTCACCCGATTGTTTAGAAATCGGGAGACAATGACAACACTTTCCAATTTCAAAGGAAATTGGGTTGTGCTGACTAGTCACTGTCGTCCTCTTTCCATCCTTTAGTCACTGCCGTCCGCTTTCAATCCTTTAGTCACTGCCGTCCGTGTTGCATCATTCGATGTAAAATACAATACTGTAAATATTTTATAATAAAATAATTTTTATGCTCCCGAAACTAAAAAATGTTCTTTTACTGGTTTTTTATATTTTGAAATTAGTCATGCTCTTTTTTTCACTCAATAAAATCAAGTGCTTTTAGTTAATAGTAAGCTAATCAGGCTACGTAATAATTCTAACATTATTTATGAGAAGTTCCACAACAAATCAAATAGATTCAAATTTTCCATCAATATATAAAAACTTAAATTAGTGTTATTTAATATAGGTATATAGGTCTATATAAATATATAATAAAATATATGTGCAGATTAATATATTTGTTATTACATTATTATGTTATATTATATATAATGTTTCTGTATATATACAATTTAATATGAATTTATGGAAATTAAATCGCTCGTTTACGGGCAGATATTTTTTTGTTTTGAATCTGTTATAATAAGCACTAAGACGCGCTTATGAGTTATAATTTTCAAATAACTTGTTCTAACATCATCTAAAATTTTTGAGTTGTGGTTTTTTTTGAAACCAGGATTAGAAATTTCACCAAATTGCATTCCCAATTTGTAATATTCGTTAATTACAATACCATAGATATTGACATAAGTGTGAAATCGATTCTTTTTATATTGTCAGTGGAGAGATATTCGAAAGTAGGATATGATTGAAGTGAATAGTATCTAAAATAAAGTTTCAGCTGGACTGGAGCATTGCAAAATTAAATTGACAAAAAATGATTCAGTTTGCATTGAAAAAATAATTGAAAAGACAAACTCAGCATAATTATCGCTTGAAATGAGCATATATTTTTGATGAATAAAATTTTTAATAAGTGAAGGAATTCGAAAATGGTGATTAGTGGAGCAGGATTAGCTCCTTTGGAGTTTGCAGACTGCCTACTTGACAGTCCAGAATTTCGAGAAAATCTTAATCGGCACGAGAAAGAGCTTGAAAAAACTTCTCAACAAATAAAACGAATAATAAAGGAAATTAAAGATTTACTATATGCAGCAAAAAGTAAGTTTTCAATATCATTCATACATCTATCAAACTACCTAGGTGGGTTACTGTTTAGACTATTATTCATCATGTGATGGTATTTTTTTGTTATTGTGTTTGAAGTGAAACTGAAGCAAAATCGAAACATTGTTCATTTTCAAGTTCATTCATTATCAGTGTATGTGTGTTTGCATGTATTTTTGTTGCTCTATCTTATCAAAAGTGCATAATATTTTTTTGAGATATATTTTTTTCAAAATATTCTTTAAAAGTTAAACTATTAACCGTTCTAATAAACCGAGCCTTTCCATTTATTGTTTGAAAATGACATCATTTTAGAAAAAAGAAGCTTGCATCGAAAGTCCAGAACTTGATTTTCGATTGAAGGCCGGTTTTGGAATATGGTTTGTCTTTTTTATATTTGGTTTGGAATTGCTTTAAGTGTTTAGTTGAATTTCTACAAACCTAGGTAGCGTTATTTAAAGATAAATTATCTCAAAAATTAAAATTTTAAACCGTATTTTTGAATGGATATCAAAAAAAGATTATTTGGAAAAACTGACTAAGTATAGATAAAAAGATTAAATTTCTTTAAATTTTTGATAATATATCTAATATCCAGAAATATGTAGACCTAGATTTAATTTACATTTAAATTCTTTTAATATTTCTTCTTCTTTCTATTTGGGTAAACACAACTTCCCACTTAGTTAAATATTCAGTTATTTGCAATTTTTACAAAATTAACTTTACAATGTACATATGTAGAGAATATTTAGATTAATTTACATCTAACTTTTAATGAATAATAAAATAATAATATTTACCTGGACAAAAAATGTATTCTCCCATTTTTAGATTTGTCTCGATGCCAAAGAACATTAGCAAAGAGTCTTAATGAATTTAACTTTGAATGCATTGGATCAACACAAACTGATGATGAGCAGGTGATAGCAGACAGTTTAAAACAGTTTAGCAAACTTATTTCAGCCATAGAAGATGAAAGAGACAATATGGTAATAATAATGATTGAATAATATACATTTAGGTATTTATCCAAAGAACTTTGAAAATGATTGTTGTTATTTAAAATTATTCACACAGCTCTCTCAGATTTCAACTTTAAAAATATCAAAAAAATATTAAATTAAACTAAAAATTCAAATCGATATTTTTGATTAAATGCAATATATTTTAGATTGAAGTTTGAGATTCTCATATGCTGGTGTTTATAAATATTTACATTTATCCAACTTAAAAATAATATGATTAGATGGTTATTACATGACTTTAATCTTAACAATTTACTTGCAAATACTTAAACTAATTGTTTTGTTTTTCTTATTAGCTTGATCGAGCACATGACCAGATTGTTGTCCCTTTGGAGGGATTTAGGAAAGATGCAATTGGTGGCGTCAAGGAGAAGAAAAAGCAACATGACAAACGCACTGCGAAATTTTGCCAAGCGCAAGAAAAAATTCTTAACTTGTCGTCAAAAAAACCAGAAACAGTTTTTGTTGAGGTATCGTCCTTTAGAAATAATTTCATTTAATTCGAAGCAATTGTCCTAAATTTTAATCAATTCAGTATTTATTTTACTTCTGATTTAATTTGGAATCATACTAAATATGCAATGTTTTATCTAATTCATTGTTAGTTCCTTACACTGTTCTTTTATATATATTGCGCATGTGCTGTTTTTAACAAACTTCACAAAAAAATTGTCTTTTCGTTTTAAATTTTTGAAAAAGTTTCAATATTATGAATTAGCAAGTGAGGTAATATTAATTGTTGAAATATTAAACCTTTTAGTCCATAAGTAGTTACCAAAATCCTTTTTTGTAGGAATATACAAAAATATTTTTAAATCAACTTTAAGTTTTCAATTTAAAAAGTTTTACCACAGTTTCCATCAGAATTAATATAATCAGTACTGAAATACTTGGTGTATAAAAGCAACTTAAGCTTAAAGTATTTCCAATGGGTTTTTAAATTTCGACTAGTTTGTTAGAAAAAACCAAACAGCAATATAGATAAGCTAAAATTAAAGATGGTGTCTCTACTATTTTATACTGCTCGTAGATCTCATCTCAAATAACTTTGTTGACTTTTATTTTTTTGCTCATTATTTAGGCCGATGCAGCCTTAGGAATGCTGAAGCGTGACTATATGCATGAGTCATTAAATTATGTGCTAAAAATACAGGACGTTCAAGAGAGAATAAAATTTGAGTTTGTTGAAATATTGCTTGGTTTTATGTCAGGATGGCTTGTGTTTTATCATCTTGGACACGAAGTTGCTGAAGACGCAAAAGAATATATGACAGATTTACAACTTAAAGTGCAAAAAGTGTGTATATACATTCGACTCTATAACATTAATGTAATATTTTAATGAAATTCGATTTTCACATTTCAGACTCGTGAAGGTTTTACAGAGTTTCAAGAAATTGCTCAGGAATTAAAATCCAAATATATGAATTTTCAACTAAAACCGGAATCAGATTATACACTGCAAGGCTATCTTTATTTGTCAGAGAAAAGTGCGTATTAAAGAATTGATTTTTTTTTCTAATATTTATTAAAGTTCCCAGCTAGACTCTTGTATTATCTAACATTATACTGCAAGGGATTAAAAATGTATTTGAGGATTTTGATATTTCGTCTAAAATTGACATCATTTTAGAATTAATGATTTGATGTGGGTCAACTATTGAAAAAAGTTTTATAATACTAACGTGATGTAAAAGCAGAATAACAAATGACTTACCGTAATAATGAGAGTTTTGATTCAAAAGTTTTGATGTTATAATCATATATATTTGAGAGCAAAAGACATTTTACATTATCATTCTAAATATTAATATTTAAAGCATAAATACAAAAGTATCCAGTGAGTGGGATATTTTAATTACAAACATATTATTTTTTAAACCTCAAATTATCTAAAGGAAAACAATTATGCAGCAAAAAGAATAATATGAATGCCGATTGACATAGATTGGAATAGAATTCAATATCTCTTTCGAGGAATATAACACTTTAAAGTTTAAACATAAAATATTTTATATAGATACATATAAAAACATAGGATTCAATTTTTTTGTTAATTATTTAGAAGCCTTTACTGCAACATGGCAGAAGAATTATTGCACATACAAGAAGGAAAACAAACAATTCACAATGCTTCAGTACAATCAGCAAATACCTGGAAGGATTGTAAGTACAAAACTTTAGCTAAATATTCATATCAAATATATTTGAACCATTTTTACAGCAAACTGCACCAGAGAAGTTTACACTTTCCAGTTGTACGCGCTGTATCTCAGATTTTGAGAAGCGATTCTGCTTCGATCTGACTTTTGAGCAGAAGCCTAACGTTGTTTATACATTTCAAGCACTTTCTGAAAAGGACCGAAAATCATGGCTTGATGCTATGGACGGTAAAGAGCCGGTTTACTTGACACCAGGAAAGAACGCTAATGCTCAAGATGAGGAGTATGTTCTAAATGATATTGGTTTTACGTTTGTAAAGAAATGTATTGAGTGCTTAGAGGATCGTGGACTCGAAGAAGAAGGTCTTTACCGAGTGAGTGGAGTGGGAACAAAAATCAATAAATTGCTTTCTATGGGACTTGACTCTAAAAAGACTGAAACAGAGCGACTGCATATTTTTACTGACGAACAACACTCAGATATTCTTGAAAGTAAAACAATCGCAAGTGCACTCAAACAGTATCTTAGGAAATTGAAAGAACCTCTCATGACCTATCGATATTTTAATGGATTTTTGGCTGCTGCAAAGCAGGAGCAACACTTGCAAAGAATAAGTGATATACACGCTTTGGTTCATCGACTTCCAAAAAATCATCTTGAAATGTTGGATCTTATCACGAATCATTTGAAAAATGTTACAGCAAAGAGTCACAAGAACAAAATGTCAATTTTTAATCTTGGAGTTATATTTGGTATATTTGATTCTTGTTCTTATCGATTAAATTTTAAGTCCCTTTTTTTTCTCAGGCCCGACATTGTTGAAAGCCAACGAGGATAGTCTTGCTGCAGTTCTTGAGATAAAATTTAATAATTTGGTCATTGAAATCTTAATAGAAAATTATGAATTAATATTCAAGAATCTACCAGGAATATCATCAGATTATGTGTAGGTTTTTTCAACTTGATATTTGAATGTTATTTAAATTATTTTTTTCTTAATACCATTTTAGATCGCGGCAATCGTCGTTAAATCCACCATTTCAAAGACCTTCGAATTATCATTTTCGAGAATCTTGCATACCTGGAGTTGACCACAGAATTTCTCCCCATCCACAACCAATTAGAGTTAGTGCTCTTTTTTTTTTCTTATTTATAGATATTTAAATTTACCTTTTTCTTTCTGTATTGCGACTTCTTTATGTTATTATTTTAAGCTCACAGCAAAAATTTTATACTAATTAAAAAGTAACTTGCTTAAAGCTATTGACGACAACCAACCCCTTTCATGCTTTTGTTACATTTGTTTTTCGTCACAAAAAACGGATTTGGGCTACTGACCGTGTTCCATTTTTGTTCCATTTTTGAGATTTTGTATCTTTGTCTATTCCTCTTTAATATTCCGAAAACGAAAAGTTATAAGAAATAGTGAAAAAGGTACTTACAATTTTTTTTATAAATTTTATCATTATTTCAGAAAACACAAATCTGTTTCTTTTCTCTATTATGGAACAAAAAAGTGGCATAAAAATCCTGTTTAGAATCAATTAATACTCATATTGTGTAGACAAAACCATAGAAATAACTCATTTTGTTGCTCAAGTTGTTCCTTAATACATACTGCAACTTTGCCACTGTCGTCACCCTACTGAAATAAAATGTAGGTGGCAAAGTTGCAGCATGTATTAAGGGACAACAAATACCTAAATACTATAATTTAAGTTTCACACTTTTTCTTCGAAAAAAAAACAAGCAAGTAGCAAAAATGAGTTGGTTCTATGGTCAAAGCTATGTTTCGATATAAATTGAAATTGAAACCTTTTAGAAATTCAAGTCAACGTAAACTCTGTTTGTGTAATGATATTGTTTTTTAACGTGATTTTATGTTTCTTTTTACAAATTTGTGTAAAAACATTTGTACAGGTGGTGGCCAAATCAAACTACACCGATCCAGTAATGTCCAGTAGTTTACAAAACATTCCAAACGGCATGACCTCTTATCATTCTTCATCAAAGTCGGGTTCATCTAATATCAGTCAGATTTCTATTCATAATAGTTTATTCCAACCCAGTTCCAAACACCAACAGTTGACACCAGCGTCTTACCCGATTTATGAAACAAAATCAAGCACAAACATTAATCATAAGTCACTTTCACCTATCGTAAAAGATCAGCCATCTTCCTTGTCATCACGTGAACTTAATACTAGATACATGAAATCTGCTTCACCCCCAAATACAGCTAATAACAATATTAATAGTTACCAAAATGCAATTTACGTCCAAAAGCAACAATTCTACAACAGTGGCAAAAAGTTTTTAAGAGAAAATACACCAAGTGGTACATTGAACAAAAGCGGTAGCGCTTTAGCTTCGGAAAACCCATATGATACGGTGAAACAATTGTCAGCCCAAAGTAACCAGCCTTCTTACAATATTTTAACATCTTCTGATACAAACTTATCGAAGCTTTTTGATCGAATTCACTCATCAGATGAATCGCTATGTTCATCATCGAGCAAAGATTTGAATTTTGCCTCTCAACATTCACAATTTCAAACTTATAGTAGTTCCAAAGAACTAAACAAGTCAAATACCGGAAGTACTAAACAATTGAATGTCTGGAATGATTATCAACCGGTTTCTAAACACCAATCAGCTACTTATGATGCCATGTCTAGTCACAAAAACAGCAGTATTGTTTCAGGTTTCATACCGAAGAAACAGCAACGTGAGCATAAAGCCAAAGATGAAATTGTGAAAGCGAAACCTTATACCATCAAACAGAATTGGTACGTTAATATTTTTAAGCGCTAGATCGAATAATTCTTTAATTCTTTTCTTCACAGGCGTGTTCGCACACTTTATGCTTGCCTTGCAGAAAATGAGGGAGAGCTGTCGTTCGAACCTAATCAAATAATTATAAACGGTATTTATTAACATATGAGCCATTACTTTACGATCAAAAAAGTAATCAATTTCACTTTTCTTTCAGTTTCACGATCGAATGAACCAGGATGGCTTGTGGGAACACTTAATGGTAAATCTGGCTTAATTCCAGAAAATTATGTGGAAATTTTAAATTAAATTAAGATGTACTTGAAAAATTATAAAGGCTAAAATTATTAGAATTCGAATGACACCATCAGAGAACATCATTCTGATTTAATTTAATATTTATAATTATAATAGAGCTCCTTCATTCATTATTTAGATTAAAGTATATATTTTGTGTAAAATTTAAGGATAAACCATTTAAAAATGTAATCTACAACTTTCGTTTTTATTAATATTGCCATAAACATTCCTGTAAAAATGCTATTTCCAATTTTTTTCGATTTGTTTTGTCTTAGTTGGTGAATTACTGACAGATAAAGCTGTGATTTACATGAGTTTTTATAAAATACTTATTATCAAAAATTAAAAATGCACATTCGATAATCAGGAAAATATTAAACATTTATTAGAGTTACGACATTCTTACGTAAATTTACCTCCTGAGTTGATTATACAACAAATTATAAACTAATTTCATTCTGATATTTAGCTTTTAATTATTGTTTCTTTTCTGAAATTCCAATTGGTTATCATCACATGCTTATGTTATTATGCAAAATAAAAAATGAAATATATACCTAAATCCATATCCATACAATTGTTGTGTGAAAAAGAAGTAACAAATGCCTACTTGAAATTTCATTTTTTATGGACAATTTTTTCCTTTTATTAACCAAGAAAGAGATTTAAATTGTATGCGCAGCGAAAAGTTTCATAGATAGAAAAATATTATTTTAATTTTATTTATATACATATAGTTATGTGGGACCATTCCTAATACATAATATAAACAAGTCGTTTTTTACTTGCGTATATTTATTAAATTTAATCAAATTTGTAAACCTTTAAAGGCTTTCATTTAACTATAGACATAAGCATAATAATTTTTAACAAAAATCATTGAACTTAAGAACATTAAAAAATGCATCTTTAGTTCTTGCTTTATTCGTTGGGTAAATCATTTATTTTTCCGAAAGCAAAGTAAGGGTAAAATATATATCATAAATATATAATTATGATGGCAACTTATACATGAATATATTTAGCATGAAATGTAAAAAAAATTGAATTAAAATGTAATAAGAAATAAACTTATCTTGTTTTATTTCACAAGCTTTTTCTTTCAGTGCATTGAAATATTAGAGAGAATGAAATGTTTATTAGAAGCGATAAATTGATCCCTACTACATTTAGATGATTTTTTTTCATTGCAACAGTGGATTTTATTTATTTAGTTCACTTTATAAGTATAAAACAATTAAGAACTAAATTAAAAAAATTAAACAAGCTGTTGAAAATGATAGTTTCCTTTCTTCTGCTCTAAAAAAATCAGTTACTAAGCTTGAGAAAACGTACAGTCTTAATGATACAATAGTCATGGTTTTATTTAGGCTTCATTCAACTTTATAACATTAATATAAGCGGCTATTATATTATAAAAATAACATTAAATAAGTCCTTTGGCTCAAAATACCTAAAGGCTAATTCGAATCTGATTTTTAGTATTTAAACTTTAGCTTAACAATGAGCTCCAGTTTGGAGTATCGGAGTGTGCATTTTTCAAGACAAGAATTGGCCTTTTGGAAAGCACAATTCAATGCCCTAAGGTATGTCTAGGAGCCATGTAAATATTAATGATCTTGTAGACAAAAGACTAATTTCCTAATTTCTTGCGGTTGTAGGCTGTAAGTTATCTTCCAATGGCTTAGCTCAGTTCACTCTCATCTTATAAAAACCTATAGAGATTGAAAATATAAATATCGCACTGTTTGTACCGCTTTTAGTTTCATTTATAGCGTTCTTAACGTTCAAAACGTTTGTGTTGAGGAAGTAAGAAGTGAAACTATCTGAAACAACCGAAGGAAAATCATTTATGATGCATGTAGATATTTTATAAAAACACCAGTATGTCATTTTGTGTCGTGTATGATCTCAGGCCTGATGTCAATGTGATAACCCTTGAATCAATTCTTATGTGATATTTGTACACCCCGTATTAAAAATATTTTCGTTTAATTTAAAGACTTCGAAATGTAAAATATGTTTTCATTTTTTTTACATATTCAGTACGATTTAATTTCGAAAAACAGTGATAATCAAGTCCTGCTTAAGTCGATTTATTCATTTCTTACCCGAAAGAGTCTAGTTATTGACTAATTATGAGCAAAATCATAAAAAGTGTACATTAATGAATGAGAATACCAAAAATGATTCAAAAATGTCTCATCCTTATATAAATATGCAAGGAAAAAATTTGATGCGCGGAAATTTGTTTCATGTTAATCCCATTCATACATCTATGGGTAATCAAAATGAGGAAGTAAATAGTTTTTATAATATTCTGCAAGAAAACAAATTACTCCGAGAGCACAACAACAAACTTACACAACTTAACAATAGTTTACTAATCGAAATTTCGCAACTGAAATTGGAAATAGATATGCTGGAGTTAAGAAAAGGCTGGAGTTTTAGTAACAGGTGAGTAAATTATAATTATAATTGAAACTTAAATATTTTAACGTTAGCTGTTAACTAGTCACAACAAAAAAAATCCTTTTCATAAGAAGGCATATTCTATCTATTTATTGAATAACAAGATCTATCTACTTACATATGAATATCAAAATATATTTCTAAGCGGGAGGTTTTTTTCTTAAATTTATTTAAGAACAAAGCTAAGAATTGATTTAAAATAAGTATTTAGGATATGTTAATTAAAAATATATACCGAAATAGGCATATTTTGCGCAAAAATCATTTACGTAAAAAAAAGAGTGTTTGGCTATGTGCTTTCTTAAGTCTTAAGTTTTTAAGTTTATTTCTTGAAAGGCTCTTATTAGCCCATAAGAAAGTCAAAGCTTTTCTTAAGTCACTGAAAAAATTATATGAAATGGCCTAAAATTTAAACATTTTTTGAGCACTTTTATAAAATTGATTTTTTTTTTAAATTTCACGTAATCCAATTTTAAACCAATACTGACCAGGATTATAAATGGATTGAAATTCAATTCTGATTAAATTTTTGGTATTCATAAATGAAAATACATTCATATAAAGACATTTCAACCCCCCAACTAGACACATTTTCAGTCAAAGACTTAATATAATCATTTTTAATGCGAATTCTCTTTAAAATTAATTTCTTCTTTCACAAGGTCGAGCTTTTTTTTCGCAGCCGCCCAATTTTTAGTCGTCAAAGTGTTATCTCGACTCTTTTTGAAGTGCACTTTGAGATCAATTTAATCCTTATTATAAAAATTAAAATAATTTAGAAATTTAGAAATATTATCAATCAAAGTCTTGTGTACTTCCATATGTTTTTCAAAAGCTGCCCAAAAATCATCTTCTTTGAATAATATGAATGGGATTCCCCTTAAGCTTAGCTTGTATTCACACACTCAATAGAATAAAAACTTAGTATGTATAATGCAAACAACAAAAAAAAACTACATTTATTTTTTGTTTTCGAAATTATGAAGAAATGTTTTTTTTGTTAAAAGTGTTGGACTGCGGATCGTTTTCATCTGATCGCTATTCATTTATTAATTTTCATAAAAATGTTTCATTCTCAATTAAATTATTCGTAATATTTTGTTTGCATAAGTAAAAAAAGAGGTTTTGTGAAGTTCCTTATACTTATTAATAAAAAATTATTTAATTTAAATAAAAATGTTTATAGTGTAAATAATAGCACTGTATTATAACAAGTTTTTAGTAGGTCATATTGCAAATAGTATATGTATTAGTTTTTCAAAACAAAAAACAGGAGTTAATAGCAAAAGTATTGAGCTTTAATGAAGCTAAAAGATCTTTTTCATGAGTCACACTATTAGTGCATATTAAGCTTTGTTGATTGTATGATGTAATTGATGGGATATATTTGTGTAAAATTTGTTAAGTGATGACGATATCTGAAAGATGCTAAATTTGCTTACTAATAGTAGTAAATAAATATTTTTCAGTAAAATATTATAGTTATGATATTTATTTTAATTTCATTCATTATCACACATTAATTCATAACAGCATAGTGACAAAACTGTGGAACATGATAAAACGCTGTTGACTATAATAAATATACAATTAATTTTAACATAAGAATTCACACAATACAATACTGATGAAACATAAGAGTTTCAAAATATACTGTAGAATACGTAAGAATTGTTGAGTTTTAACTGACTCCCACACATGGTGATGAAAACCCAAATGGTGAAGTGCTTAAAGCAAAAGCTATTTGTAAATGTGGACGCTAAGATACATTTTATTATTCAATATAAAAACTTTTTTTGTTAAAATTATTAAGAAATCAGAATGTGATTACCTAACTAAGCTCATTTTACTCTCATATGATAATACTTATAAATTAAACGAATATTAAATTTAAAAAATACAAGAAAAATGTCTTCAAAAGAGAGTATGTCAACTTCAAGTTTGTCTCCATCAGTAATTTACTTAGATGCCAATGGTAATGAGTGTAGTAAACCAATAATTAGGAAAATTGTCAGTTCTCAATCTCGTCATGTGACAGTTATGAATTATTCAAGACGTTTTAGGGAGACAAACAAGCATGTAACCCACCATGTCACTACAATGAGGTAATATTTTTGGTAAAACTTCTCAAATGATCAGCTGACGATATTAGTTATTTTTTATAATAATTTGGTTACATCATTTTATTGAATTAACATAAAATTTACTCATTTAATCTTTTTATATTTCAGCTTTCCTCGAAATTTAGATTCATATGGATCAGGAAGCTATTCTTCGTATTTTCCTTATTCCACCAGTTATCAAAAAGAAAAATTTCACGAGACGAAACAAAATCATGATTACGATCAGTCAGCTTACTCTCCTTCTAATTTTCAACATCAAATGTACGTGTCAAATGCTCCGTTATCAGTTGCACCAAACCACTATAACAATTATGTTAATAATACTAAACTTATTAAATATGGATCAAATACTGAACTTTCAAAACGAGGCAGAAATAATTGCTATGAATTGTCACAAGACCTAATCGATAAACAAATAGAACTTTTGGAGCGAAAATATGGTGGAAGAAGACGTGCTCAAAAAGCTGCATTGGTAAGATTAATTTTATTTGTTTTTTAAATATTATACCTATATGAAGAATTATTTTCATTTCAGATCATTCAACGAGCACTCCGTCGTTATATGTTGAACAAGAAATTTGATTCTATACGTGCAAGTATGAATTATGATATGAAGCTGTCAAAATCAAACTATAACCAACAAGTCCAAAGTACATCAATGGAAATGCAAGATGACCATTCACAATCTCACAACATTGGAATGGATTCTTTGCAAAATGTTTCAACGTCATCATGTAATTTTCAAAATTATTCCGTTGAACCAAGTTCTGTAAGCATTCAGAATAGAGATGCGTTAACTCATCATCAACCTTATATTGGTGCTGTGCATGAACCTTTTACTTATAATGTGTCACCACAGAAACTTCAGTATCACGAAAACTCTTCTAGTGCAATTTCGAATGTTGATAGACCTAATTTAATGAAAAACATGGAATTTGATGGTCAAAATCAACCGATCGTTACCCACTATACTGCTTCACAGATTTATATGCGCCCAAAAATGAAAAATAGTCCACAATATCAACAATCGAACTCAAGATTAAGCACGTCAATAGATGAAAAACTTACTCCGCCTGAAATTTCTAAGCGATCATTCAGCATATCGTCGACAACAGGATCTTCATCAAATCAGAAATATAATGAAGAGCTTTCAAGATTAGGTATTTACATAATTCTGTTGTCACATTTGATATTTTCTTTAAATTTGAAGTTTTTTTCAAGAAAATCATGGAAGTTTACAATCGGTTCAATCTTCAGGAAGTGATAAAAGTGCTTCAATTGATAAAATTGATGTTTCTGATAACTTTTCTGACCGCTGTATTTCACCTATGTATAAATGTAAAGGTGATATAGATAACGAGCAATCAAATCAGTTATTGTCATCAATATCAAAAAAAACAATTGCAAAAGATAATTATCATATATCAGAGATAATGAGGAAACGAAAATACCGTATTGGACTTAACTTATTCAATAAAAAACCTGAGAGAGGAATAGAATATTTAGTACGAAACGGTATGACAATTTATCTATTTATATGAATAAAAAATATGGTGTCCTAACTAATCGTATACTTTTAGGATTTCTCGAAAAGACGCCTCTTAATGTTGCTAAATTTTTGACTTCGCGAAAAGGTCTCTCAAGGCAGATGATTGGAGAATATTTGGGAATGATTCAAAATCAATTTAATATGTCTGTGCTTGAATGTTTCTGTGAAGAAATTGATTTATCAGGAACAGCTATAGATGTAGCGTTACGTAAATTTCAAAGTTATTTCAGGATACCAGGTGAAGCGCAGAAAATTGAACGTTTAATGCAAATTTTTAGTCAACGTTATGCCAAATGCAACCCAGAAGTCGTTTCTAAATTTAAATCAGTGGAAACTGTAAGTTGTTAAAAAATAAACAAGTTCTAACCGAGTGGCACAGTTGTACCACAAGACATGAGCATGAACTTCTATAGGAATAAAATATTTGGAAGATCTACATATTGTCAATTTATTAATTAAATTTGGCAATGATTTATCCTTCAAAAATTGATCGGATCAATTTTTATATTTAATCGTAATTTAGGTGTTGCAATTTTAAAACATTTAGTTAGTGTTGTGCCCTTTGGAAAATTACATACACGCGATAAAGACAATTTTTCTTATAATGAACACAAGAAAATGAATGATCACTAATAATTTGATACATACACGGATTACCTACTTAATTATCGAAAGCATTTTTATTATGCTTAGATTAAAAAGAGAAATTGAAGACAAAGAAAACACAAAATAACTTTAAGCCCTGAATAATTTTATACTCTAAGTACCTAATTAATATGTACTTTTGTTTTAGGTGTTTATTATATCTTTCGCAATTATTATGTTAAATACTGATCTCCATACCAAAACTCTAAAACCAGAGCGAAGAATGAGTTGTGAAGACTTTGTGAGGAATCTTCGAGGTGTAGATGACTGCAGGAATATTGACAGGCAAATTTTGGTATCAATTTATGATCGTATTCGTGCAAATGAATTTAAACCTGCCGCTGACCATGTGTCGCAAGTTTTGAAAGTTCAGGCAACGATAATTGGAAAGAAGCCAAGTTTAGCCCTTCCATATCGTAGATTAGTTTGTTATTGTCGGCTCTATGAAATTCCTGATATCAAAAGAAAAGAAAGAACTGGAGTGCATCAACGAGAAGTCTTTCTATTTAATGATATTCTTGTAGTTACAAAAATATTCAATAAGAAAAAAACTTCTGTCACTTATACTTTTCGAGAATGTTTTTCACTTCCAGGATTGACTGTTACCTTGTTGAAAACGCCAAGTAAGTGGAATGAAAGATATTTCCTTATGCTACATTTTTCCTAATATGCTTATTCCATTCTCTAAACCTTTTTACAATAGATTATCAACATTGCTTACAGTTATCTCACAAAGTGGACAACAAAGTGTTAATAACATTTAATGCCCGAAATGAACACGATAGATTCAAATTTGCTCAAGATTTAGAAGAAAGCATTGCAGAAATGGATGAGATGGAACAAATAAGAATTGAACATGAATTTGAAAAGAAAACAGTATCAAGATGTTCCAAAAGTAGCAAATTAGATTGTCGTAGGGGTGGATACGATTCCATACAACGAAAACTTGATTCAGATGCTTCTGATCAATCGCTGACAACACAGGAACGAAAGCATAGTAATTCTCTTGTTGAAATCAACGGCCAATGTATGTTTGGAATATCTAAATATAAGTTATCAATGGCATCTTAATTACCTTTTTTTTTTCATTTTTCCCTTCCATCTCAAGTTTCCAACGAAAGTGACCACCGTCGAGCTTCAATTTGCTCTTTAGACAGTGGAACGTCACTGACATATTTTTCTTCGAGTCGAGCAAAAAGCAGTAAAACATTAAAAGACAGGAAGCAGTCAACATATGATACATCACATCAAAATAAGGACGAAAGTTTAATGACGTTCTCAAATAGTGAATTTGGAAGGTCAACTGAAGTTTAATAAATTAAATAAATACCTAATATATATTTCTTACAAAATCGTTACTTCCTTCAGTTTTGACTTTTTTTTATAGTACTTTTCACATTTGTATAATATTATCAAGAAATTTATTTTATGAAAATAAAAATTAATAATTTTACAAATTTAAAATCAGTCTATTACCTAATTATATATTTTACACTTTTAAAAGGAACACATTGTTCAATGATTTTTGTTCGATTTTGTAGGTGGACTATGCTTAAATTTAATTAAAATTAAATAAATAGATATGTTTTAGTCAATATAAGTCTTAGGCATATCAAAAACTTGGATCGACTTGCTTAAAGATGTCTCATCTCTCATGCTTTGGACTATGCTATGATCAAAATCGAGATCCGTTTAGGAGAAAATATTGTGTTTTTTTAAAAGCTGTAACTAAAAATTCTAAAAAAGCATTTTTTCATTAAGGATACTTTTTAATAATGATTATGTAAAACACCATTGAAAATTTTTAAATAAATGTTCTTTAGAGAAAAGCTTCAATAACTTAAGTCAACAATATGTGAAAATGATCAATAATTGAATAGCGCAAAAATGACATTTAAAGCGAATTGCCTACCTGTTTTTCGTTGTCCCCTATAATGTCACTAAAATCTTCCAAGTCACCGCAAGGTCATCAATTTTCATGACTTTAGTTGTTCTTCATTTCATATGTTAATTTTCTTAAAAAGTAAAAGCATGAATAATCGCGCTCAGATTAACCAAGGAAAAGAAAATCCTATAAAATCTTCGAAACCTTTAATAAGATCTAAAATTCCTTTACGTATCAATAATAATAATCAATCAGGTTCGGACACTACAAAAGATCCAAATGTATTAAATGTCAAACCATTAACAAAACCAACAAGCAATAACAGTCAGTTGAATTCTCAGAGATTGGTTGAAGTGGTACAAAACCAGCTTGCCGAAAACAATGAAGACGGCGAGAAGAATGAAAAGAGGATATTATCGTTGGATGCATTCCAAATTGGGTGTCATCTTGGTCACGGAAAATTTGGAGTGGTTTATTTAGCAAGGGAAAAAGTGTCCAAATATCCGGTTGCACTTAAATATCTGTCAAAAAAAGAACTTCAAAAAAATAACATTATGCATCAAGTTCGTCGGGAGGTCGAAGTCCAGTTAGAATTTGGTCATCCCAATATTTTACGCATGTATGCATTCTTTGAAAATGAGCAAACAATTTATCTCATGCTTGAGTATGCATCTGGAGGAATTCTTTTTGATGCTTTACAAAAGGAAGTTCGTTTTGATGAACATAAAGCAGCAGATATATTAAATCCCTTTTTTCTGCTTTAATTTATCTGCATGAAAAAAATATCATTCATAGAGATATAAAACCCGCAAATTTGCTATTGGATGATGATGATGGATAATTAAAACTAGCAGATTTTGGGTGTGTTCAAGAGTAACACTTCATGAGACCAACTCTATGTGGCACTCCGGATTACATGTCACCAGAAATGGTCTTAGCAAAGCCATATACGAAAACAGTTGATTTGTGGAGTCTCGGAGTTCTCGCTTATGAATGTAAGTTGAATGAAGATTTAATGATTAATAATTTTTGTTCAAATTTCTCAACAGTAGGTACTTGTTGGTGCAGCTCCATTTCAACATTTTCAAAAAATTGCGAAAATTGAATATCATGTTCCAGATTATGTAAGCAAGGCAGCAGGCCATTTCATATTAAAATTGCTTGTTCTGGAACCGAAAGAGCGTATACCTTTGGAAAAACTTCAACAGCATCCTTGGATCATAATTCATAAAATAATGTAAATTTTCATCAAAACCCTACATACGAAATTGATGGAAAACTTGTCACGATCTTCACATTATCGAGTATAACTCGCTTTAACTCTTAGTACTCAAAAGAGCGAGTTCCTTTAAATTACTTAAGTATTCCTTCTCATTTTCATTAAATATAAATCCCATTTTATCGACCTTTTAACTCATAAACAGCACCTGCGAATATTAGAGCACAAGATTCTTAATGATAAATAAATAAATAGTGAAATAAAAATATGTATTAACACAAGACAAACACAGCATTAGAATTTTTTACAACAAAACTTAGTTAAGGAAATCGATTCTTTATTATTGTTCTAATCGGAAAAAGGATATGAAAATGATAAATTTCATTAGATAATTAAACCGTCAAAATATTTTCAATTTTATTTCTTGGGGGGTATGCAAAGTTGAAAATTAAGGCCCCTCAACAAAATATGCAAGAAAGAAAATAATTCTTAAGTCTAGAAGTTATATTTTTTAGATTTATCCACATATATGTAGCAATTAATTTATCTACAAAATACTTTGATTTAAATAGTATCAGCAAATGACTCGGAATTAACGTATGAAAACTATCTTTAAGTGTGTTGTCAAATATAATGAGTTGTCATTTTACAAAACCTAAATTTCTTTGACATCTACTTACAGAAAATTTGGTAGTTATTCTAAAAATGAAAAATTGCCCAAACAAGACAAAGAAAATGTTTATTGTACGAGCTTTAGAGAAAATACTTTCCGAAAAGGATATCAAGAGGCAAGGACAGCTTAAAAAAGCTTGTGAAACAGCAATAGCAACATTGAAAGGTATTAAATAATATGATAGTAAAACTTTTCTACGACTTTCCTTTTTCTCTATTGATTTTTCATTTTCATAATTTTATTTTCTTATCCAACATATTTATGGGATTAAAAATTTTAATTTTAACTGTAATTTATTTCAGAGGAAATTGAAGATGACAACAGACTGGATCCTACTGGTGTTGATCAGTTAAAATCTTCTGCGCTTCCCCTACCTAAAAACTACTCTCCAAACAACATAAATGCTGAAAAATATTTTTTACCCTTCGAGTTGGCATGCCAAAGTAAAACACCGAAAATTGTAGTTACGGCATTGGACTGCTTACAGAAATTAATTGCTTATGGTCATCTTACCGGTAACGTTCCTGATTCTTGTTCCCCCAATGGAAAGCTCTTGATAGATCGTATAGTTGGTACAATATGTAATTGCTTTATGGGACCGCAAACAGACGAAGGTGTGCAACTGCAAATAATTAAAGCTCTTTTAACAGTCGTTACCTCGCAAAATATTGAAGTGCACGAAGGAACAGTTCTTCAGGTAAAAAAAATATTAAGTGAATTCATCTTCTACGGATTATGTTGCTCTTAGATGTCAATCGAAAAGCTGAATCAATAATCTAAAAATTCACGATATTCTTGAAATTTCTGTATCTATTGATTTCATTAAAAAGTGTATATTGGATATATTTATAATGATAATCAAAACTTATAGAAAATTGACGTGTTTCAAGAACTTTAAATTTCCAACTATGTTTCAATGTTTAAAATTTTTATGCATTATGATTTTTTTGGTTTTTAAGGCGGTTCGAACTTGCTACGATATATTTCTGTCAAGCAAAAGTCTGATAAATCAAACAACAGCTAGAGCAACACTCACTCAAATGTTAAATGTAATTTTTACGAGGATGGAAAATGAAGCATATGACACTATCAGTGACAAACTGAACGAAACTTCAGAAAAATTTGACATTGAGAATCAAAATGTTACACAGGAAAGTGAAGAAAATATTGAAGAGTTAGCTCGTAATTTTGTGGATGAAATACTTGAAACAGCTGTCAACATCGTAGAAAATCCTAGCGAAACGAACAATGATGAAATAAAAAATAACACTGAAAAGATAACAGAATTCAACCAGGCAGAAACAACAAATAAAAGCACAATATCATCCAATAATGATGCGAATTTGGAGATCAATGCGGATGAAAATGTGGCAGTACCGAAATTCACACATGTTCTTCAAAAGGACGCTTTTTTAGTATTTCGTGCTTTATGTAAATTGTCAATGAAACCACTTCCCGAAGGGCAGCCAGATCATAAATCACACGAACTCCGCTCTAAAATACTATCGCTACACTTGTTACTTTCCATTCTTCAAAATGCTGGTCCAATTTTTCGATCCAATGACATGTTCATAATGGCAATAAAGCAATATTTATGTGTTGCTTTGTCAAAAAACGGCGTTAGCTCTATTCCTCAGGTAGGATAAATTTAATTAATATTATAATTCAGTTTTAAAATTATGTTCATTGTTCTTTAGGTGTTCGAGTTATCTTTATCGATATTTGTAGCATTACTGTCAAATTTCAAAGTACATCTGAAGAAGCAAATTGAAGTTTTTTTTAAGGAAATCTTTCTCAATATATTGGAAACATCAAGTTCTACATATGAACACAAGTTTATGGTCATCCAAGCACTGACAAGAATATGTGCAGACGCTCAAAGTGTTGTCGACATATACATCAATTATGATTGTGACTTCTCTGCCGCGAATCTTTTCGAGCGACTAGTCAATGATCTTTCCAAGATTGCTCAAGGACGACAAGCATTGGAGTTGGGTGTTACATCGTTTCAAGAAAAATCTATGAGGATTAAAGGCCTGGAGTGCTTAGTCTCGATTCTAAAATGCAAAGTTGAATGGAGTAAAGATTTGTATATTAATCCTAATTTGCAGACAACATTAGGTGATATGTCGCATAAGTCAACAATAAATGATGATACGTCCTGTTTGATCAAGCAAAGCGGATCGAACCTTAGTTTGAATTCAGCATGTAGCGGAAATACCAACAGTAACAATGATAACAAAGAAGTTCTAGATCTTCCGGGTGAGTTGGAGGAACGAAAGCAGCGTAAAGAGTTGATGGAAGCTGGTATTGAGAAGTTTAATCAGAAGCCTAAAAAGGGAATTCAATTTCTCTTGGATCGAAAACTATTAGGTTCAAAACCAGAAGACATAGCGAAATGGCTTATTGATGATGATCGTCTCGATAAAACCCAAATTGGAGATTTTCTTGGCGATAATGATGACATGAGTAAGGCTGTGATGTGTGCGTATATTGATGGTAAAGATTTCTCTGACATGGACATCGTAACTGCTCTTCGTTTCTTCCTCGAAGGATTTCGCTTGCCTGGTGAAGCACAAAAAATTGACAGAATGATGGAGAAATTTGCCAGCAGATATTGCGACTGCAATCCTAACAATCTTCTTTTCACAAGTGCAGATACAGTATACGTTCTGGCCTTTTCTGTTATCATGTTGACAACTGATTTACATTCACCTCAAGTCAAAAATAAAATGAGCAAGGAGCAATACATAAAACTTAATCGGGGTATCAGTGACAGTAAAGACCTTCCTGAAGAATATTTGTCTCAAATCTATGATGAAATATCCGGTCATGAAATTAAAATGAAGAATACAGTCATCAACAAGTTCAGTGGAAGGTCGGCATTCATCAATGAGAAAAAGAGGAAACTTTTATGGAATATGGAGATGGAAGCAATTTCAGCAACAGCTAAAAACCTAATGGAGTCGGTATCACATGTTCGAGAATCTTTTACTTCGGCTAAACATCTAGAGCATGTTAGACCAATGTTCAAAATGGCTTGGACTCCATTCCTTGCTGCTTTCTCAGTAGGACTACAAGACTGTGATGATCCTGAAATTGCTGCTCTCTGTCTTGATGGTATAAGATGTGCTGTGAGAATTGCTTGCATCTTTCACATGACTCTTGAAAGAGATGCCTATGTTCAAGCACTCGCAAGATTTACACTTTTGACCGCAAACTCTCCTTTAACTGAAATGAAATCAAAAAATATTGACACGATAAAAACTCTCATAACAGTTGCACACACAGATGGAAACTATTTAGGATCAAGTTGGTTAGACATTGTCAAATGCATATCTCAGCTTGAGCTAGCTCAATTAATTGGAACTGGGGTTCGGCCACAATATTTATCAGGGCCTACACATCGTGATGCCCTTGATCCTACAGTGAAGGAGCATATGGGAGAAACAAGTTCACAATCGGTAGTTGTAGCTGTTGATCGAATCTTTACCGGATCAATTCGATTGGATGGTGATGCGATTGTTGATTTTGTAAAAGCTTTATGTCAGGTAAAAATCATTACAATTGATTTTCGATTTTGTGACTACTGTTTATTAATAATACTTTACTTTCAACAGGTGTCATTAGATGAATTAAACACTTCCCAACCAAGGATGTTTTCGCTTCAAAAAATTGTTGAAATATCATATTATAACATGGGTCGTATCCGCTTACAATGGTCAAGAATATGGCAAGTATTAGGCGATTATTTTAATACGGTCGGTTCGTATACAAACGAGGAAACAGCATTCTTTGCAATCGACTCTTTGCGACAACTTTCAATGAAGTTCATCGAGAAAGGAGAATTTTCTAATTTCCGCTTTCAAAAAGATTTTCTCCGTCCTTTCGAACATATCATGAAAAAGAATCAATCTCGAACAATTCGTGATATGGTTGTAAGATGTGTTGCTCAGATGATAAATTCACAGTCACTTAACATAAGATCCGGATGGAAAAACATTTTTTCTGTATTTCATTTAGCTGCTGGAGACCACGATGAATCAATTGTTGAGTTAGCATTCCAAACTACTGGCAACATCATAAATGTGCTTTATAAGAAACAATTTAGCATAATGATTGACTCCTTTCCTGATGCCGTCAAATGTTTGTCAGAATTCGCTTCGAATTCTTACTTTCCTGATATATCAATGGAGGCAATAAGACTTCTGAGATCATGTGCAGTTTCAGTTAAGGAAAATCCGCAACAATTTGCTGAACATACTGGAATGGAAAATGATATCAATGTAACAGAAGAAGATCGAATGTGGGTTCGCGGTTGGTTCCCAATGCTTTTTTCGCTCTCTTGTGTTGTAAATCGATGCAAACTTGATGTGAGAACACGAGCATTAACCGTTCTTTTTGAAATAGTTAAAACTTATGGTGAATCATTCAAACCAAACTGGTGGCGTGACCTTTTCAATATACTCTTTAGAATTTTTGATAATATGAAGCTTCCAGAACAGCATACAGAGAAAGCTGAATGGATGACAACAACATGTAATCATGCGCTATATGCGATCGTTGATGTTTTTACACAATATTTTGATACTCTTGGTCCACTGTTACTGAGTGATCTCTATAGTCAACTTCAATGGTGTGTACAGCAAAATAATGAGCAGCTAGCTCGAAGTGGAACAAATTGTTTGGAAAATCTTGTGATTTCAAACGGATCTAAGTTTAATAATGAAACATGGGAGTCGACATGCGTTTGTATTCTTGAAATGTTTAAACAAACTCTACCTGATGATCTTATGACATTTAATCCTTCTGCAAAGACTTCGAACGAACATCATCACATCAATTTTCACACAAATCAGCC
This sequence comes from Clunio marinus, assembly GCA_900005825.1. Taxonomy (NCBI): domain Eukaryota; kingdom Metazoa; phylum Arthropoda; class Insecta; order Diptera; family Chironomidae; genus Clunio; species Clunio marinus. The sequence continues at coordinate 1,005,536 of CVRI01000074.1, read as the reverse complement.
TTCTAACAACGATAATAAAGAACTTCTTCAAGGAATATTGAAAAGAAATCATTCACTACATTCCCAAAATAATATGACCTTAGATAATATGAAAACAGATTTAATATCCCACAAAAGTGAGCTTTTCTCTGTTATTTTAATAAATTGTGTAGTTCAATTGGAGCTTATTCAAACAATTGACAACATAATTTTCTTTCCTGCAACATCTAAAAAGGAGGATGCAGAAACTTTGGCANTTAAGTTTAGAATCTGATAAACTACAAGTAAGCAAATTAAATTACCTATTTTACCATGGAATAATTATCATTTTTATATTTTTAGGGTACTTGAAGTGAGATAAATAATTAACAATATGGATATAAATGTTAACATGTTTGCTAAGGAAGCAACTTGTGATTTATGTGGCAAATCTTTCTCAAATATTTATACACTCAAAGCCCATAAAACACATATTCATGAAGGAATCAAACGATTTCAATGTGATTTATGTAATGCAAGATGTGAAACTAAATATAAGCTGAAACGCCATCGTCTTGGAGTTCATTCACAAGAAAGAAATTTTAACTGCAATATTTGCGATCAATCTTTTAAGACAAGAGACATGCTCGTCAAACATCAACGTAAACATTTTCAAGGGATGGGTCCATTTATTTGTTCATCATCAGAATGTACAGAAACTTTCAAATTTAAGAGTGGACTCGACTATCATATAAAATTAAAGCATGCCAAAAATCCTTTGAATATTAAATCATTGAACTTACCAAAAAAAAATTAAAACAGTTGATTTAAATCTTTATGTTATCAATTACCAGCTTTTATAAACACCTCGAATTACTCTCGTTGTTAGTTCATTGAAAAGTTTAATTCGCGATCAAGTTAACAAGTTAAAGACATTGGATGTAAGTTTATTTCATTTCATTAAATTTTATAATTTTAATTATCTTTTGGTTTAGATTGAAGCTACTTCAAACGAACATCATCACATCAATTTTCACACAAATCAGCCATCTAACAACGACAATAAAGAACTTCTTCAAGGAATATTGAAAAGAAATCATTCACTACATTCCCAAAATAATATGACCTTAGATAATATGAAAACAGATTTAATATCCCACAAAAGTGAGCTTTTCTCTGTTATTTTAATAAATTGTGTAGTTCAATTGGAGCTTATTCAAACAATTGACAACATAATTTTCTTTCCTGCAACATCTAAAAAGGAGGATGCAGAAACTTTGGCATTAGCGTCACTTGAGCTTAATCAAATCGGAAACATTTTGACTCATTCCACAATGGAACATGAGGATTGTCAACGCGAAGAACAAGGAATGTATAGTTTTCTCAGTACACCTCATTTAATAAAATTTGTTGAATGTCTCCTTGAAAGCCATCGTTTTGCCAAAAGCTTCAATCAAAATCAGGAACAGAGAACAATTTTGTGGAAAGCGGGTTTTAAAGGTTCGGTGAAACCAAATTTGTTAAAACAAGAGACGCAATCTCTTGCATGTATTTTACGAATTCTCTTCAAGATGTATAATGATGAAAAGCGTCGATATGATTGGAAAGAAATCGAGCAAAGACTTATTAGCATTTGCAAAGAAGCTTCAGCTTATTTTCTTTCAATACAGGGTGAGTCACATCGTGATTCATGGACACTAATAATGCTTTTAATTATGACCAGAGTTCTGAAGATGCCAGATGAAAGGGTAATTTTTTATTTATTATCTAATCACCAATCGTGTTATTTTAGTTACGAATCTTTTTTTACAGTTTACAGCTCATGTCTCAAGTTACTATTCTCTTTTCTGTGACATGATTAGTTATGATATGAAGCCTGAGCTACGGAATGCATTGAAAAGATTATTTCAACGAATTGGACCAGCTTTTAGTATTTCAGCATAAACTGAATGTGCTTTTTAATTATGTTTCCTTTAAAAATATTTTTCAAACATACTTTTACTTATAACTATTTTTTGAATCGATGAATAAACTATGGTTAGTTACTACCTATATAGAATATGAAATAGGTATTTATTGGATAAAAACTTATTACAAGTTAATATGGAAAAACTTATCTAATCTAAAAAAGAACGTTATAGGTAAATAAAATAATTTTGAGAATAAATTAATAATTCTGTTTAATTGTTTTTGGTGTTTTTAATTGATTTATATCTCATACATCCAGAAGTAGTTAAGATGTGAGTCTTAAATGCTTCTGAATTTATCGAACAAAAATAATTGTAAGTATTGGACAAAAACGGTCAAATTTGGTTTCAATTTTTCGACTTCGACACCAGTTATTTGTTCTCACTCTCTGTTTATCATAGTTTTCTCTCATTTTTTTTCATGGTGAAAAGGTATTATTGAATATTGATATCTATCTACTACAAACCAAACATTTTGCAGCAGTAGTATAAATTTCGAGCATAAAAGTTTTTGAGTAATGCAATAAAAACTAACTAGTCGGATTCAACATACTAAAAAAATTGTAAAAGTTTGGATATAACATCAACCGAACTTAAAATAAAATTTTTTAGAAAATATTTATTCAAGAAAGTTAAATCACATTTGATATTTTCTTAAGCGACAAAAGGTAGGTAGGCCAAAATAATTCTTGTTTTATAAACTATAATATCTAAGTAATAGTAAAAGGGAAAAGATTGTGGAGTTTTAATGAGAAGTTAAAAAAAGTGAAAAAGTTTCTAATACGTGAAATTTCAACAAAAGTTTGCTCAAAAAGTTAAAAGAGAATTTGGCTGAAATTCTTTTCAGCTTTTCAAGACAGTTTTCACAATTCTATTAAAGGGGAATGAATATCAACAATTTGGGCAGAAAGAAAAATCTCCATTTTTAGGACATTCACCGATGATGTGTTAAAAAGAAAAGTTAGGTATATTTGAATGTGTAAAGATAACAGTAAGTGTTAGTGTCGACAAGATCGAAAAAAAGTTGTCAGAGTTGTAAAGTTATAAAAAATTGACATGAATCATGTACAAAATTCATGTTGGATAAGTATAAATACTTTTGGGACAGTCTGAACTAATGATAATGAGCATAAAATGTAGGCATATAGAGAAATATTAGAAAGAGAAAAAAAGCACTAAAAATCTACAATTGCAATTAGGTATTATTGAAAATAGAAGGAAGTTAAACTATTCTATGTCATTTTATGATAATTTTATAATCGGAATAACAAGAACAGCCCTCAATTCATATGAATTTTATTTTTATTTTAGATAGTGGTAGTCCAGAAAGAAATTTTCTAAAACACAATGCAATCTTTAAGACCGACCCTGCAAACTGTTCCAGAATCACTGCCAGCAGATCATGTAACTCAATCATCTCTAATTTCTGCAAATTCTACTACTACTGCGAAACCAATTTCTGGAACTGCAACTGAAAAAAACAATCAACCAATATCATCAGGACAGATTGAACATATTACAAATGTTCTTAAGCCAAGAGCTGTTTCAACGAAAGTAAGTGCTTTTACTATCATCTTAATTTGGGGTTTGTTCTTAAGTTTGAACTTTTCCAAGCATTGAAAAATTTAATACGGTACACAAATACATATATTTGCAATGTATTTATTAACGCTCATCGCCCACCTGTGAAATACACTCACATATACGAATAAACTTGATTCCATAAGTTAGTCAGCGCATACACACAGGTGATTTATCCAAACAATTGAGAAACTCGATTTCAGTTCTTATTGAATGACAGGCTAGAAGTGGTAGTGCTTAAAAAAGGAAAAATAAATAATTTTTCTCTGAAACTAAAAGAAAGTTGAAAAAGATTTTAAAACACTAATTTTTAAAATTCATACATTAATTTCAATAAAGATGGTTATTAGCTACATTCTTTTGAATCCAAATCATCAAAAATTGCGTTGATTTTTCAGAAGATCATAAAAATCGAGTGACAGTAAATGTGTGCGTAAGCGAATGATCATATGGATATTCATAATACATAGAAAACTTAAAGACTTAAATCATGATAATTTTTAAAAGGAGAGTAACATTAAAAAATCATCTCTTTAAGTAATATCGAATAGAAATGGAGTTAAGAATAGTCAAACTAAGCCACGATTAAATTAAAAAAAGAAATTGATTCTGAAATAAATTAATGATCAAATGGAAAAACAATTATATTCATGAAAAAAATACAATTACCTTAACTGATGCTTATAAATATTGACTTCATACAAAAAAAATTAACAAACAAATGTGACGTCATACATTTTAGCATTGAAAAGCATGCAAATATTTAAATATTTAATAATGAAAAGCAATATAAATAACTTTTGATTAGAAAAGATTTAAGAAGTGCAAGTGTCTAAATGATTTCCTATATGGAACTGACGTTACCTTTAAATGCAGTTATAAGAAACATCATTTTTATAATGCTCCTATGTTCCAAATTCTTTTAGATCTAGATATCAAGTAGGTTCTGATGGTTTAGTTACAACTTGTAACTTCTTGTATCAGTCCTCTGTTCCATTATACCGAACTTGGCAAGAAATTTTTTTAGGTAGTTGAAATCTTCACAATATGAATTGAGATAAATTTTGTGTTTTAAAATTTGATTCAGTTTTCTTGGTTGAGTTTGGTTAAGAAATTAAATTGATTTAACACTGCATATTTAGATGTAAATAAAAAAGACATTTCATAAAATATGGGTGCATCATCGAGTAAAATTAAAAAGAATAATTCAGCAGTTACAAATTTTTCCTCAAAAAATAATCGCTCATCCAAGCGAATTTTTAAGCGGCATTCTTCAGTCTACCCACGAAACGAAATGAAGGAGCTTGCGAGCACCAAATATAGTAGTGCTTCACACTCGAATAAGGAAGAAATTTCAAATGAGGCAGTTATCCTGAGGAATAAAAACAACTCTGGAAATATTGAAGGGTCTGTTGAAGTTAAGGATGTGAGGGATAGTCAAAAGAAAACAAAGAAGAAACGAAACTCTGATATTGTGACAGGCGAAGAAACAGTAGCGTCATATCATCAGACAAATATTTGCTATTATAAAGTAGAAAATGGAACTTTTTTAAAACTTCCAAGCAATACCAAGCATAAATCAAATGATGGTTGCTACATTAAACTTTCCAATGGAAGTTTTCGACTTATTATGGTGCCAGATGGAACTTGTATTCCAAAAAATATTGAAATTGAAAGTAATGATAACAATCTATCCAATGTTCAGCAAAAAAGTAATGATGCTGAGCGAAAGAGTTTTGGAAAGCAATCTCAAAACCAAAAAGTAATGGTAACAATGATTGATGGGGGGTTGCCGGTAGTTGCTGTGAGCAAACAGGGAAAGGCAGTAAATCAGTTGAAGAAGCAAAAGGTAAACTCAAATAGTTTCATTTTATTTCAGTATTTATATATCTATATGAATAATGTGAAACTGGAAAGAATTGTGTGGTTTCATTGGTGGGCTGACGATATATGCATTTTCAATATATTTTTAAATCTTCCATTAAAATTCTTGATAGCACAATCTCTCGGTGGTACGATAATTTTTGGGTCCCTTCAATATCGTGCTATGAAAATATTTTACACTGACTGTATAAATTTCAAGTTATAGTATTTAAATTCTAAATTTAATTTTGTTTTAGGGATCACCAAGCATGCCAGCTCGTGTCAGCAACAGTCACAATCGTTGGAGACCAGGAGACGAACAACAATCAACTAATCATGCACGATGGCGTCCTGCAGAAGAACAAATAGGAAAATACAGGCTATTGAAAACAATAGGAAAAGGAAATTTTGCTAAAGTGAAACTTGCAAAGCACGTTCCAACAGGAAAAGAGGTGGCAATTAAAATAATAGATAAGACTCAGTTGAATCCTACAAGTTTGCAGAAACTTTTTCGTGAAGTAAGAGATGATAATAAACATTGCGAATTTAATATTTAATCACTTAAAATTTTAAATTATTAGGTACGCATAATGAAAATGCTCGATCACCCCAATATTGTAAAACTATTTCAAGTCATTCAAACTGACAAAACCCTTTATCTTGTGATGGAATATGCATCTGGAGGTGAAGTCTTCGATTATCTTGTAATGCATGGAAGAATGAAAGAAAAAGAAGCCAGGGCCAAATTCAGACAAATTGTCTCAGCTGTTCAATATTTGCATCAAAAACGCATCATTCATCGGTAATAGTCGCATAATTTTTAATAAATACATATTACTTTCACTAAACAATTACCAGGGATCTTAAAGCAGAAAATTTGCTTCTTGACTCTGAAATGAATATTAAAATAGCAGACTTTGGATTCAGCAATGAGTTCACACCAGGTTCAAAATTAGATACATTTTGTGGTAAGTTTATTAAGTTAAATTTAATATTTTTGAAACATTCTAATATTAAATATTTTTTAACGAATTAAACAGGAAGTCCACCGTATGCAGGTAAGCAAATATGAATAGTTACATGTCAGGGCAATTTATTTATATGGCGAAAGCAGCCACTTGACTGATTTGAAACGTACATGTAAATTTCGGTTTCTCGGGACTATTCCGATGCAACGATTTTCTCGATAGATGGAATTTTTAGTGAAAACTATTATGAAAATTATTGAAACCCTAGGAAGAATTAAGAAAGTTTTCGAAGAAAATGAGAAAATTAAGATTTTTGTTAAACTCAAATTTTAAAGAAAACTCTTTTTTTATGTTTGGTTGAAAGCTGTTGAGAATCTATCAAAAACTCATTTAGGTGAAATTAATTATTTAAATTCCCATGATAGCTTTGAACGGAAAAGCCAGTTTTATTTTGAAACCAAATTATTAATATGAATATTTCTGCAACAATCCGTTTGATTTTCTGTGATTTCTTTGAAAAGCTGACTATATAATTTCTATTGGATCGTCGATTTCTTACCATACACTTTCTTTAAGGCGACAGTAACAGAACCTTACTAATCGACTGTTTTCTTTCATTACTAGAGAAATTGTTTTAAAAAAGGAGCATACGTAAAAATTCCTAGATATCGAGAGAATAATGCTTTCAAAGTTATGAGTCAGCATTCGTTGATCTCAGTGAACGCGAATCTCATATCACTCTTAGTTCTTTATATATTTGCCTGTACATATTATTCATGACATAATCACATTGAATTAATTTGCTTTCAGCTCCGGAACTCTTCCAAGGAAGAAAATATGATGGACCTGAAGTTGATGGTAAATATTTTTTTTTCACCATTTTTCTCCATTTCTATATCTAAATCGAAAGTTATATTTAATTCTTTATGGCAAAATATATGCAATGTTTCTTTAATGTTGTCTCTTATAGCTTTGTATTAGATTAAATGTTACAAATCTAATAAGGCTAAGAGAAAATCTGACGTAAAAACACTATTACACGCTAGCTATCACTCCCAAACTTAAGATTTATTGTAAAATACTTCTTAATTCATTCTGTTCTTTTAATTTTACTTTAAAAGTGTGGTCGCTAGGAGTTATTCTATATACACTTGTAAGCGGATCGCTTCCATTTGATGGCACAACCTTACGTGAACTCCGTGAACGAGTATTACGAGGCAAATACCGTATACCTTTCTATATATCCACTGATTGTGAAAACCTTCTGAGGAAATTTCTGGTCCTAAACCCATCGAAACGTGCTAGTTTAGAGCAAATCATGAAGGTCAGTTTGTTCTGTTTACAAAAAATAAAAATAAAAATCCTTTTCTTAATAAATTTTTTTTTGTTTCTACAATAAATTTATAACAGGACAAATGGATGAATATGGGATATGATGATGATGAATTGAAACCATATCAGGAAGCTACATCGGACATGAATGATCAGAAACGAATAGGTTTGTGAATGAAAAATAAATAAATAATAATTTTTAGCATGATGTTTTTTATTTTCCTACAGATTGTCTTGTTTCATTGGGCTATAAAAGAGAAGATGTTGAAGCTTCTTTGACTCAAACACGCTATGATGATGTTCACGCTACTTATCTTTTAATAAGTAGGAAAAATGTTGACGTAAGTATAGTTGTCGAAGATTTAACATAATACTTAAATTAAAAGGATTTCTTAAAATAATTAAAGTCCAAAATAGATGAGAATTATTCTATTAAAAAATTGGACTCAATAGAATAATTCTCATCTATTTTATTCAGTTATGAATTTTATTCTAAATTAATCATGATTACTCATTTTTGTCAAATTTTGGACCCAAAGCTTAATCTTGAATGTGTGTGAGCAGATTATTACACAAAGAAATTTGCAAGCGCATTTAAGATTTAGTATTTGTTTTTATGAATATGGCTTTAAACGAATGTAAAATTTTTAAAAAAATTTTATTTTGTTATCTTTTATAGCCTGAATCTGATGGATCAAGATCAGGTTCCTCCATTTCTCTTAGAAATTTGACAGGTACAGACGCAGTTCCTATACATACGAATAACCAGGTTCAATCACCATCTCATAGACGGGTTCATCGAAGTATTTCAGCTAGCAGTACAAACCCATCTAGACGTGCTTCTTCTGGAGGAGAAACGTTACGTAAGTACCTAAATTAACAAAATTTAAGTTAAAAAGTCTATCTTCTCTTACTGATATAAGGTACTAATCAAGCTCCCGTTGGAAATGCAAACACGAACATTCCGGCAACTCCTGCTGCTGCCAATGCTCCAGCAGCTGCTTCTACTGCAGAAAGATCTTCAATGTAATTTAAATATTTTTTTCATTGTGAATGAGAATCATTTAAAAAAATTATTTCGCTTCAAAATAGCTCCAGCAATTTTAAAAGACAAAATACTCTGGATTCTGCTACTATCAAAGAAAATACGGTTAGAGTATCTTCCCAAAACCAAAGGCCTTCGTCAATGCAAACAAAAGCAGCTAGTGAAACATGTAAGATTTATTTTTTCTTTGACTTTGGCATTACATTTTATGATATCCCCAGGGATATCAATGAATATTATAACAAAATAATTTAGACTTGAAATTAGAGTGGTTCTCAGACATCGTTATCTCAAAAGTACAACCTATGAAAATTATAAAATAATATAAAAATATCAGAATTAAGTTGTTACAGCTTTATTCCCTTCCCTTTGTAAAGACATAAAAAATTTAATAATAAAAATAAACGTTTTTTTTTTAATTTTAGCTTCTTCTGCATCACCCGCAAAAGCGATTGGAAAAATAGAGCCTAACGTGACTACAAATAGAACTGCTGGGTTGATCCCCAGAAGATCCACAACACTCTACGAGAAAACAGCTTCTACCGAGAAAACTAATGCATCAGGAGATGTATCGTGAGTATTTTTTTTATAATATGTTTTGATATTGATCAGTATCATGCATCATGTACATAATCAGTACATGAAAAAGTCGATTTTATAATTTCATTGAAAATGCGATGCTAATTTTATTATTCTTTAAAACATTTTAATATAAAATTTCCGAGTAATTTATTCGAGCCAAAATCTTAAAATTGGGGCTATTTCCAAAGAAGTTATTTTAGTTTTATTCTTATTTTATAATTCTTATTTATTTTATAACTTATTCTGCTTTCATATATACATCTTAGAGTGAAATTAGGTTTAGCTGACCGTTTTAAATTCCGTACGATATGCTTTTTAATACAATTCACATGAAAATTTTAAAAAATCTACATAATATCGAGTTTTAATGTCAAGTTACATCAAAATTTTCATACTTTTTCTTGATCAAAGCCATGCAGACACGATTAATTAAACTTTTTTGAGAGAGACTCGCAAGCCTTAAATCGAGCATCAAATGTGTGTTAAATCATAATACTTATCCATAATAAATTAAAAGAATTATAAAAGAGTTTTTAAAAGTTTATGAAAAACGTAAGGAAACGATACGTAAATTTCGGAAAATCTTTAAAATATCGAAAAAATTTTTGGAAAACTCAGATTTTTTTATGAGAAACTTCGAAAAATAATATCGGAGAATCAAAGGAAATTTTTGGAAGTTAAAAATTCCAGAGTGAAAATTTTCATAGTTTTACGAGGTTTTCCATGATTTTTAAAAATATAAATGTCATTTGAAAACTGAAGGGATAAATAATTATGAAATAGATACTAAAGTTTTATGATGATAAAATGTTCGGCTAAACTTACTTCTACTTTAATTTTCAAAATGAATAATTTAGTAGAAAATAAATAAATTGCAACAATTTATTCCATAAATATAGTAGCAAACATTATAAATTATTCCATTTTCTTATGATACTAAAAGAACACCAACTGCTTCAACAAAGGGTCATATTAAAAGTGCTTCGGTTTCTAGTCCTGGCTCATCTAGCATCACTACGCCTTCAGATCCATTGCGTCAAAGGTTAGATATCTATATATATATATACATATTATATCCAATAAAAACCATAACAATCTAATGGAAGTTACATAATTCAAATTTATTAATATGAAAATATATGTATCTAATCATAAATAATCATAAAATTTATCCCTAACAGTTGTATTCATAAAAAATTGATTACTTGTTTTTTAATTTTAAAATGCCCATTTGTAAAGCAGTCGCGAGCAGGAAAACATTAAAATTCAATTAGAATGGTATTTTTACTATTCATACAGAATTCTTTATGAATACGACTGTAAGTTATAATAAATAAAATAACAAATAATATATTTTATAAAAAATTATATCTATGGTTTCTACTTTGGATTACTTAGTTACAAATTGGTCGTAAAAGAATTTTGAGCCATAACAAATCTTATGATTTAATAGAGAAATATCTTCCCGTTATCTGTAGAATTGGGTCTAGTTCTAAAACTTAAGTATCTACTTGGTATTATATGTTATTTACATAGATACATAGATGAGCAATTTAACTTTAATGTTTGTGACATCTGCGAAAGAATTTTTTTTAAATTTTTTATTATACGTATTTATTTAGATGAAGACAACAAGAAGCGAACATGAACGGCATATATACATTTTTTTTAACTGCCGTTTTATCAGTGAGACCTATACAACATATATTCTCAATATTTTATTAATTTTGGAAAACGTTGCTATTACGCTACTATTTTACTACGTTAGCGATGTTCCCAAAAAAAATCTAATGTCTCATTGACGTCACATCAGAGAAATACTGATAATCGAACCTCATAAATTGAATAAAAGTTCGCATGCATTGCTTTGAAACGTTAATTGTAATTGATTACACTAAAAGCCAAATTGAAAAATTAACGTTTTACATTTGGAGTTTACTTATATTCGAGTATTTTAACCTTATTAACAGCAAGTAAATACTTAAGTTTGTAATTTTAATAATTAATATAGTAATTTTCGGCATCGGCAAAGAACGAATTCTCATGAATCATAAACACTCTTGATGAGTAATAGCAAATTTCTTTCTTATTAAATTGTTCCTATAAAAAAAGAATTTAATTAATCTAAATCTTTCTAAATAAATTAAACACACATATGAAACTTGCGACTGATGATTTCATTTATCGATTTTTTGTAATTCGATTAAATTTCGGGTCAAAGACTTATCGATTGACGGGAAGAACTTGTCGTATATTAGCTTTCAAGAAATTTTGCATCAAACTCATACATTCAGTTAAGAGTATGATAACAAAATACATAATAAAGATTACCTCTTTAAAAGTTTCCTTCCCGCATCCGAATGCGATAAACATTGATGTTCATACAGTTATAAAAGTGCTCTTGTTCTTATTTAGGTCCTTTGAATTTCTAAACCATGACTTTGTTATGACATCTTAATTGAATAAAGTATATGAGAGACGTGCTTTAAAGTTCTAGAAAGCTATTCAGACCGTCTAGATAAGCAACAGATTCTGTTTCATTCTCATTCATTTTCGTTTCAAATATGAATTTTATTTTGCAAGACTAAAAGTTCAGTCTTCCTATCCCTCTAATATTTCTTATTTTTATTAATTTATGGAAGGTTTTCAAAAAAATTAATTTCTCGCAAGTAACAGTCATTAAAGAACATTTTTTTGTCTCTGAGAAATAATTATGATTGGTTTTTCAATAAACATTTTAAAGTTTAACAGCACCACTTCTACTTTGTATCCCTTCTTGATATTAAAAATATTTAACATTTGGTATTTATTCTTTTCAATTCCTTGACGAATTAATTAACATTTGGATACGGTGAGTTTCATTATTTCATTGAGTCATCTTTATAAATCTTCCAAATCAAAAATCAATCTGAGATACTTTTCTTGCGTTATTTATTTGTCGAAAAAAAAAATTTTTTTGAAAGTTTAAAAGAAATAGATTCACATGATGGTCTTATCTGTCGTAAGTTTTTAAGTATGTCATGTTTTATGAAAGCGCTTTAAGTTTTAACAAAAATACCTACGCGGCTGAGGTAACATAAACCATCATTGCGGGTAAACTTCTTCTGAAGAAGTTCTTCATATAATTCGTCAATACATTTTGATGCATCAGTTGAAAGTTTTATTGTTTATAACTCTTATTTAAGGGTCATAAGCGGTATTTATTTGTCAAAAAACATTTTTTTGAAAGTTAAAAAAGAAAAAAATTCACATGATGGTTTTATCTGTCGTAAGTTTTTGAGTATGTTATGCTTTATAAAAAAACTTGCTTTGTGTTCTAAATAAGATACTTACGCGACTGAAGATTACAAAATTAATGATTGCGGGTAAACCTCTTCATAAAAATCATCAATGCACTTTGAAGCATCAGTTAAAATTTTTATTATTCTAGGGTCATAATACGCTTATCGTATTACGTAAACGATTTCATTAGCTCCCTACTTATTCTCTAAACTCTATTGCGTAAGAAATATTTATTTGTTCTACAAATTTAAGTTTACCTGCAATCATGATTTTTGTTACCCTAAGTCCTAAGTCGTGTGATGATATATAATTCTATAAACGAGCGAACCTTTGAATCTCTAAATATTATTAATATATTGGCTAATTATACTCTAAACTTAAATTCGAATTGAATTTATATGAGATTTCAATACATATATGTATTCTAGCCGGTATTGGCTTGCAATTGAATTATCCAAAGGTTTTTTCAAAGGATATTCAATTTTAAATTCAATCTTCTCTTTATACATACGATTGATTTTGTAGAAATACATTTTCAAACTTGAAACTCTCTAACTACTTTTATGAACACAGTATAGAATATATGTAGCATTTAAATTTAAAATATTTTGAAATATTTTGTTCAAAGATATAAATGTGATGATTAATTAATGTGAATTCTTTATTCCATTTATTTTTTCAGACAACCCTTGGCATTCCCCAGAAATGTTCCATCAAGATCAACCTTTCATTCAGGTGAGTGATAAATATTTTTGAATTTGAATAAAATTTTCTTCAAACCTTTCTTTTGAAAGAATTTGGGAATTAAGAATTTTTAGGGGAAGAAAACTTATAAGATTGCATGTACAAATTTATTAGCTTTTTAAAGCTTTAAAGCCGCCTAACTTTGATTTTATGTAAGAATGGAAATGACGTTTTTAGAACCGAGCAATTATGTTTTCAGTCTTCGTGATATTCATCATAATCTTTGAGTATTGCTTATTTGTTTTTTCCAATTTATATTTTCTTTATTGTTTAGGCCAAACTCGAACAAGAAATAGTGCAACACATGGAAACACAAATACTGATACAACTTTCATGAATAAAGGCGGAAGCTTTCTACAAAGAATATCCAATAGATTCAGTAAACGGTAAGTAATTTTTCAGAATACATGGAATTCATGTTATTACATACTAAAGGTCTTCAGTGAATCCTAAATCTCTCCATATTATAAAGAGATTTTAGAATTACTTAAGCAAATTTAAAAATTACGGAGACAGAATTCATTTATTCTTGTTTTAAGCAATCAAAAACTATATTCGAAAACATTTAAAATTATCTAAGCATTGCAATGAATTACTCTTATTGTCAGAAACATGTGATGTGGATAACAAATATGACTTATGTACCTTAAGTATGGGGTAAAAGATGCGGGTCTTGATCCAGTAGATAAGTCAATTGTAGCCTAGAATGGCAATGGTATGGGTGACACTCGATGGCTGAAGAGACAAAAAAAAAATATCATTGTATCGAGAAAATCGTTCTGTCAAGAGAATTTTTTCCAGAGTTGGGCTATCGAAAAATTGGATCGCTCAGCTCTGGTTATATCGAGATTACATTGAATATAAATATAAATATGTATAAATGTGTTTTCGCTTGTTATTGAAACCTCTTCATGAATATCAATCCAAATGTTATTCTGGTCTAGAGTACAAAATACGCTCTATGTATGTAAGCCAAAGGGAGGCACAATTATAAAGCTTTTTCATACAAGGAATTACTTTTGGAATTCTTAAATGAAAAAGTGTTTTATCAATCATTAAAATTTCAATAAAGGAACAAGTCGAAATATTAAGTTAGAGTCGAATTTACAGTTTTATTCATAGGCACAGCGTGGCTCACGCATTGCTCACTTGATGGACGCTGAAGATGAAATGAGCGACAAACATGCTATAAAACTTGAACTATAAAATTACAGTATGAGGTGTGTTTGGGAAAGTTGTTTCTTTATACATACTGCAACTATTCCAACAACTTTCATTTCATTAGGGTAACACCAAAGGGCGCTAGAGGTAGAAATCAAAAAAAAGTTTCAACCCTAAACTATATTATTAAGGCAGAATCTTTGGCACAATTTTCCCACATTCAAGCCCCTAAACGAATTGGAATTTTTTTTCTTGAAACTGAGAGAAAAATCTTAGAAACCATTAAAAATCGTGAAAAACTTCGTAAAATTATGATTTTTCCGATCCGTTTCTCGATGTTTTCTTTAATTCTTTTCTCAGTTTCAAGATATTTTTTTTAAATTTTCCGAAGTTTTTCAAGCGTTTTGGCCAGATTCCAGGGTGGGAAATTTTTTTTAAAAAGTTTTATATACATAGGGCGTACACTGTAGTTTTAAATGAGATTATTTAATGTTGCAGAAAAACGTTGATTAATTCTATATTCTGTTCGGCTTTTATGAACATAGCTATAAATGTTTGCGGAAAAGGGAAAATGACGTTATTTTAAAATATATATTTTAATTACTAGTATATTTAATTCATATAAGTAGTTCTCATATAATTCTTAAATTTATTTGTTTTTAATTTTCTTTTATTTTTATAATGATTATTGCCTTTTATTAATTTTTAGACCCATCGATGGCCAAACTTTAAATAATTCAGCTATTAGGTAAATATTTATTGTCATCACAGTTTATCTTATAATCCAATTCCTAAATGCCAATTCAAGCAGTAGTAATATCACCATTTGATTTATTTTCCTGATATCTTCAACAAGCAATGCTTTCTAAGTTATTACAATTATGATATCTCTAAAATACTTATTTGTGAACACGAAGTGGTTCTAAATTCTGATGTGTGAAAAAGTTAGTATTTTTTTCCTTATTTTTGACGCTGCGGAAAAATGCAAAGTTATTATTGTTGACTTAGTAACATTTTTGGAAGCTTATTTATTCGAATTGTATCGAAAATAAATCAGGAGCTCATTATCAAAGAAGATATGAATAATGATGTCTTGAATCTTGCAGAAGAGAATAGAAATTTATTTACAGAGAAAGTAAATTTTAGAGAAGAATAGGAAAATGGAATTTTTTTTAATTATATTCTAGTTTGAATACACAAGATTCAAGCGCTATGTAAAAAAATTAACGATTTAGAAGTAAATGTGTTATTAAAATTAATCAAATTTGTTTCTTCAATTTCGGATCATCTGCACCTGACCAGAATCACGTTTGGATTGAAACGGTTAGGATAGTATCTCAAAAGTTTTATTGCTCATAAAACATTTCAGTAAACACGACATAGATCACATACTCAAAAGAAATTTAAAAAACTCTTATAGTATAATTGTTAAAAGTAAAATTCCCAATTTAATTTATATATATTTGGTAGTAAGTTTTACTTAATTTTCTTTAATCAACTAAATTCTCTACAAATCATTACGACGATTGTTGTTTAATTTTTATGGAACAAAATATTCCGATAAGATATATCATATATCCTGGAGATCTTAGTAGATATATAAGATATCCAATTTAGCTGAGATATCTAGGATGTACAGTCCAAAGTACTTCTCTTTAAAGTTTTGGGGTGGGAGTGCTAAAATTCCACCCTGTGTGATTTTCTAATTCTTTAGATTGAAGTCAGATTTTGTTATTTCGCAAAATATATAATGAAAGTTTAGTGTTAAATCGTGTTAAACAGATTGGATTGAATTAGGATTACTATGAGTCAAATATGTATTGAACTTTATTTGTTTTTCTTCCATTATAGTGGTTCAAATGCTGAAGAGCCAGTAAAACCTCGAGCTTTAAGATTTACTTGGTCTATGAAAACGACCTCTCCAAGACTTCCAGATGATATTATGGCAGAAATCAGATCAGTACTGGATAAAAATAACTGCGATTATGAGCAAAGAGAAAGGTATGTATGAACAGAATAAGTAAATAATAAATTTGAATTTTACAACATTATTTTGAACAGATTTGTATTACTATGCGTTCACGGTGATCCAAACACAGATTCATTAGTTCAGTGGGAAATTGAAGTTTGCAAATTACCCCGTTTGTCTTTAAACGGCGTACGCTTCAAGCGAATTTCAGGTAATATTTTAGCAGCATGCGTCCATTATTATTTCTTAAAGGTTTTAATACTGAAAGGAATGTTTAATAATTTGGTGGTTTTCTTCACTAGGAACAAGCATTGGATTCAAAAATATTGCGAGTAAGATAGCATATGACTTACGACTATGACTCAATCAATGTTATGGTGAGAATTCACAGTGCAATAACAATCACTTATCCAATTTAACCAAAAAAAATCAATCAACACATGATGATGATGATGACAAGCAATTACTACGATCATCAGTAGATGACCACGAGTTATTAACCCATTTCGACGTGTGGAGCCTTGAAAGTGGTGATGAATATGCATTATCATTGAACGAGTCAGTGTTCTCAGATACTTTCAAATGTAGCAAAACCAATTAAAATAACCTATATACATACTTATAATTTATATAATTAGATATAAAGTAATTATGACATTTGAATATACCTAAAATTCAATTACCTAATTGTTACACTTGTAATGCAAGCCAATAAGCTTCATATTAGATTAATTAAGGAACCGTATTATATTAAAGTGTGATCTTATATTATGCATAGAAGATGTATACATCTCTTCTGATTATTATCTAAGCATCGGAATTTAAAAGAATCTTAAAATATTGTAACTCCATTGCTCTTATTGAGAAATCCTTGGTAAACTGAGTTATTGATTGTCTCAAAATTGAGTAGCTAGTTGATGTCACTTCTTTGATTACAAGTTTTCAAGGATGCTTGGGTGCATTAAGTAATTATCAAGCTTTTTTTCTGGAAAATGTATAAACACACTAGCCGAAGTATCAAAATTCACATCAATTATTCAAATATTTTCTAATTGACTTCCGTCAAGTGATTCGTAAGTAGGTTAGTGTTATTAGATTCAAACTGGCATCAATTTAAGTTGGAACATAAGAAATGGAACAAAAAACTTATGTTTTGAAGAATAAAGCTAATTCTGGTAAAATAATATCGGTATTAAAGTACTTTATTTCAAATGGCTTAAGGAGGCCATATAAAAGAAGAATTCCTAAAATTATTTTACGAGTTTCAGTAACCTTTTCTATTGTTTCTATCTATACTTTATAAAAAAATATATATTTTTTTTTGAAATCTATCTCAATAATTAGTGATGTCAACTTTTACGGATAAAAATTACGATTTCGTAATTCAAATCAGAGTCTTCTAGTTCTGTAAACATTTTTTTAGTTCTGTAAATATTGAACATAACATTAAAAGTAATAATAAAATTTTCTTCCTAGAATTTAGTGCACATGCTAACGCATTAATAAATTTTATCTGATGTTGATCAATATTATAATTTAGAGCCAACCGTATTCATAAAAAAAGATAGATAATATTCCTTTGAAAATGTTTCGTTGGTAGAATTGAAATCTATTTATCAATACAAGCTAATCCTGATTGGGAGTGCTTTTAAAATAAAAAGTTAATTCAAGATTGTAAAAATAAAGATAATTACCTACCTAATAATGAATCCAATCTGATATTAATCCATTTCATTCGTGGTGATAAAGCTCGGATTGAATTTATAAATTTTTTACAATTTTAAATTGTCTATTTTCAGGCCACGCCCGACCAAGTTATATTTGGTTTGAATTCCATACAAATTCATTCAGCATTGCTTTTTTGATATTCATAAAGAAATTTCAATAGACATTCTCAAAAGAAAATGTCAATCTTCTTTTATTTGCTACGGCAATTAAAGTTAAAAATATGTTCATATACTTTATAAATAGGTATATAAGGAATATTTATTAAATATTAAGTGCATTAATCCTTCCTTTTGGTAAAATATCTACCAATCATAATATATTAACTTATGAGTTGTATAATTTTAATTTCTTTCTTTAGTTATTGTTATTTTTCGAAATAAAAAAGTATTCTTAATAGTTATTTTCAAAAAATATGCAAACTAGTAAATGCTTTTATTTGATTTTGAGCCTATGCTTTTTCAAGAGGAATAGTTGAGCATTTTATGATTGAGCCGCATTAAAAGAAAGAGATAACTCAATTTTTTAGTGTAAAATTCAATTAAGATGGAATCTGTTAGATTAGATTTCAATCAAAATATCACCATCATCATCATCATCAGGTCTAAGACAAGATCCGTTAAGGAATTCTCATCTAATAGCCTCGAAAATCGAATTACAATGGATTTAAGTGATAAATGTCAATAACAACACTTTCCAACTCCAATGGAAATTGATTCGAGTTGACTACACACTATTCACAGTTTTGCATTCACAATCCAATTATCATTTTAATCATGAGTGGATACATAAATGATTCAAAATTTTAAAAATAAATATAGGATCAATTTTGAATTCTGGTTGGATAGATCCTTGACAGCCGAAGTCATAATGAAAATGTAATACAAAATGTAATACTTTAATTTACCAGAAAAGTTCTCTAAATAGACGTCTGCTAATCATTACTGAACTTTTCAAAGTACAACTCACTATTCAGATCAGTTAACATTTTGCTTTTATAAAAAAATAAACTACAGATATTCAATAAAACGTGGCTTTGTTTTAAATTAAAAATGTGCTCATGAATGTGCTCAACTCATGAAAACAAGAGTAATATAAAGTATCCAAATGTACTCTCATATTTTATTTGTTAATTATCATTTTTAGTTGAAATCTTGTGAAGTTAGAAGAACCTTATGAATTGAAATCTAAAATTATGATGTTATGTTAGATAATTTAAGAACATTGGCATTGGTAGCATCAATTGTTTTAGGCATCATAATTGGTAAATTATTTCATATGCATATAACATTAAGTGACACATAGTGATCATTTGTAATTACCTTTTTTCTTGTTAATTTTGTTAAATTATTTTTCAAATTTCATATAAAATATATATCTTACATATTTTAAATATACAATTGTAAAAAATAAAAATTGAGCAAATATTTTGCATCTTTTAAAACTTTTACAACAGGTAGGTATGCAAATTTACCTAATTACAAATTTAATTTTAAAATATTAGTACATTTAACTCTCGGTATATCATTCGCTGAAAGGACCGGGAAAAAGTTATAAAATATGTTATGAAATTTACTATCGAGTGAAATTTATTATCAAAAGGATTATATCGAAATTTAATTGAAATCATTTATCTATCAAAAATAAAAATTGCATTCGGATCTGCCTTTAAAACATCAAGATAAATTAAAGTTAAAAATCTCCGATAGTGAAAAAAGACATAAGTGTTGGACATGGTTAAGATTGCTCTAATCAAGGTCTGGAATTTTTATTTCAATAACAAAATATTATCCAAAAAATATCTACCTATTTACTAGGATTGAAATTAAAATTTCAATCGGAATTGAATTTCAATTTAGATCGTTGAAATGATTCTCATTCTCTCTCATTGCTATATTTCTCAACTGTCTACGTTCATGACATATGTTCAGAAGTAATAATAATTTACTAATTTTAACACAACGAACGATGCTAAACTTTTATTTGAAAAACAACAATCTATCAGATGAACATATAGTTGTCACAAATAGAAGTGAAAAGAGCTGAAATATCTTAAACAAATTTTTACAAGTAGGTAACTTTAACTGTAGAAAGTGGAAAAATTTAAACTTAAAACTAAGTGTACTCAAATTGGACTTGATTTTTAGGTCTATCGCATTTGCCTATTTATCCTAATTCTTTAGTACTGTTTTCAATGTACCATTGTTTTGTTACAAGGCTTTATGTTTATTCTGTTCCTAAGTTATAATGGATCAACTAAATTAGGAGTTTACCTTTCAGTTAATTACTTTTTAATATTTATTTCTGTAATCCAGTGTCATGTCGAAGCTTATTCAACCAGTTATTCTAAAGAAAAGTGATAGAAATGACGAGTCGTCGAAGGATAAAGGACCAAATTCCTCAAATCACCTCAAAGTTCTCTCAAAAGTTACAAATGATTCATTAGATCATGTTAAAATGAAAATGTCAGTACAACCAAACAGCTCTCATCAAGTCACCAAGATGAAGTCTTCAGCACGTTTAATGTTGCCCAACTTTAATTTTGAAAAGAAAGTTTTGTGTTACCTCGACAATAGCAACAATGATTTTTTAGTGGTTGGAGTCATTGGAGTTAAAAGTGCTGGAAAATCAACCTTAATGAATATAATAGCTGATCAAAATTATGTTAATTTCAAAGAAGATGACACTTCAATATCCTTCAACAAAATAAATGAGGTTTTTCCAACTAATTTAAAAAGTTATGGTGGTCCATTTTTGGACATGTTCGTCACAGATGATCGCATAATAATACTTGATACTTCTCCTCTTCTCAATAACCAAGAAAAAGAAATGTTTGCTTCTGAAAGTGAAGATATTAAAATGGTTTCAACGGTTTTGCAATCGTGTCATATTACATTTGTAGTACATAATGATTATCCAAATCTGGCTGTAAATCGAATTTTGAAAATAGCTCTAAATACAATACAAAAAGATAACAAACATAGCCCCATAATTGAACATGTTATGAATCGCATAAAACCTGGTAAAATCATCAGCCCTTTAGACCAAAGAATATTCAAAAGATGTCCAATAAAGATACCAGATTTTCTACATGCTGATGTAAGGCATCATCACGATGTCAATCAGATTGTTTTAGGCTTTCGGGAAAGGGTTATGATGATGAAACGTGTAACAATCAATGCAGAAACCCCCGACGAACCGTTTACGGAAAAATCTTGGATACAAAAGCTCAGCAGACAGACAGCACAATTTGAAGATAATTATTTTATTGGAAGATATGTTACAATTCGTGATAGATTTCATCAGTCTTTAGAGGTGTCAACAGAAAATCCTTATCCTTCAGCAGATAAATAATTAAAGCAACTAAGCATATGCGGGACCTTTTACAAAAAATCTTTGCGATTTTACACCCAACTAGGGTGAAAGTACCTTAAACGGTTACAAAGAAAATGAGTACCTATTGTGGTAACAAG
>CVRI01000074.1:915641-972923 GCA_900005825.1 Clunio marinus | reverse complement strand
ACATCGGATAATGAAAATAATGAAGAATTATCTATTCATATAGGACACCATTGAGAATAGGAAAATAAAATAATTCTATTTCTTAAATAAAAATACTCGTAAATATTAAATATGTATTTAAATCTATGAGTTTATATATTTTCATTGGAAAAGACAGTAACAAAAAATAAATATTTCGAAGTTTTCATACAAACTCTACATTAAAGGCAAATAAAAAGAATATTATTTGATTCATAAATATGAAAGTGTCAAATTACGTTTGATCTTAAACTTTGATCATTTTTTTGAACATAATAATAATAATTTGCAAGTTTCAATTTTTATCATAATATATTCTTCATAAAGTTTGCTTAGGTAATATCCAAACTATAAATTAAAATATCCATAACCTTCTCCTCATTACTTTGAGTAACATTAGTTTTTAAAATAAGCATTTAAATTTAAATGATTGAAATATTTGTAAATTGAGTTAAACAAACCTAATAATGTATCTATTTTTGGATATTTCGGGGAAATTTACTTAGATATTATTTTTTAGGAAACATCCCTCTGAGATATTTTGATCCCTCATTTTTTTCATTTTTGATTTTAAGCCATTTATTAAATAGGTAAGAATTCCTATGTTAAATGGTCAAAGTTTTAATGGACTATTATATAGGTATTTACTTATATGTATATGCATATTTATAGCTATAATTAATTTGAATGATTTTTTCAAATATTTATTTCTTGTATACTTAATGGACAAAATTTAATGTCGCATTAGTATTTCATATATACTTTAATAATCATTTAATAAACATTATAGAAGGATGATTCTTGTGAGAATTCGTAAAATTTGTAAAACGACTTTGTAAATACCTGATATATAGGCTTTATATGTTTGTTCGTAAGTTATTTTTTATTATTTGAATCAAATTTAAAATTTTTGTTTGTTTGAAAGTCATATTAAAGTATGAAAGTCTTTTTTCTTGGTCATTATATTATAAAGAATTTGTATTGCTACCTAGGGCCAGGCCCAGAGATTGCAAGTAATGAATAAGAGATTCTCTATAATCAAACATGTTTGATAATGAATTGAAATGAGAACAACCATCTGCGATAATTTGTTACGTGTATATGAGATTAATTTTAGGATATTATGATAAAAAATAAAAGCAAGCAACTTGAAGCGCATTTTCAATATTTATATTTTAATGCGAATTAAACGGTGTCTATTTATCGAACACTAGGTATATTCCAAAGTGTAAATTTTTTCTAATGTTAAAGAAAACAAAACAACATAAAACGAAAAAGTTCATGAAACTAAAATGAAAGTGAATACAAAATTTTTAAATTTAAAGTTTGGTGCCATATGAATTTAAAAGTATCGGAATTCTCCTTTCTTACCCAAATGTTTATTGCGTACCCATTCATCAGACATAACATTTTGTTGTGTTCTAATTTCTTCCTGTGAAAAGAATATTGAGAGAAAAGTTATGAAATATTTAGGAGCATTTAATTATACAATATCAAATGTGCATTATAGTTTGAAGAGAAGTTTGATTTTTGAAATCAATTACCTACTGGTAAAGTTATAAAGCACACAATGACTTCTTCTAAATTTTAGGTAGTGACATAAAAAGTAACTTAGAAGCAATTTGGAAATAAAACGTATCTTAAAAGTGTTAAATGTTTTGTCGCGTTTGCTTCTGCCGTCAGAAGAAGATGAGGATAATTACTCGTTTAATTTGGAAATGATATAAAATACTTAATTTTCTTAGGCTTGATTTTTAACATTTTCAACACTAAACTAAATCCGTGTTAAACACTTAAAAAGAATTATCCGTGATAGTATGGAAGTTGAAAAACTCTTATTCTTTTAGAAAAATGAAGTTAAATTATTGACCTTTGATTATTATCATACCTTAGTTTTATTATAACTACTTGCTGAATGAGGCCCTGCATATGTTCCTTCTTTTTCATTGATCTCTGAAAATGGAGGGGCTGTCACAATTGTATGTGGTACGTGAGCAACTTTTCCTCTTATATTTCTTGCTCTCCACCATTTCCTTGAGTCATCCAGTATTTCCAAATATTCACCTCGAACTACGGTTAATTCTTTATCATTATTTGCAGTTCGAGGATAAGTAACTTGAACAATTTTCGCTTCTCTTGCTTGTAACTCTTCTAGCCACGCTTCGGTTGCAGGATCAAGACCTGATGCTGAAGAATGCCTTTCTGGAACCATTATAGCAGATGCTCGTCCATTTCTTTCAATTGAATCGACTGAAATTTCACTTCGAGTTGAAAAATCTCGAATCACTGGAGAATGAGGCTGTGGAACATTCATAATTCCTGTTGTTGTGATAGCTGGTGAATCTCCGAACTCATCAAAATCTGTGTATCGCCCTTTTGAAAAGTCTGCATCTTCTCCTACTGGATAATCAGGAGACCATCCGTCAAAAAATATTGGATGATAAGAAGTTTGTGAATGACCTTTCCACTTATCTCTTGGAATTGTCCAAGCATCTCCTAGTGATCTCAAGAGCTCCATCTCTTTGCTAGTGACACAGTTGTTAAGCAAGTTTATTGCGTCCCGAGTAGGAAGAGGTTCGACAACTCTTGCCGGAAGATTTGGATCATAGCAAGTGTCATGAGAAGCGTCAACAATTAGAGCTAAAGGTGTGAACAAAAAGTGGACCAATTCTGGCGCATTTGGATCATGGATGTGTGATTTTAATTTTGCAAGTAAATTAAATGATAATTTAAACTTTGCAAAAATATCAATAAACTCTTTCTCATGAGGAGGTCTTGTTCTCAAAGTCAAAAGTCCCTCTCCCGGATCCTTTTTCTTGGATCGTCGGTTTCGTCGTCGACGTTCCAATTCACGACTTGCTGCTGCTGCATGTTGTAATCTAGCAATGAATTTCTCAATGTCGTCAAAACAATGATTTAGAACAGTGACATCACGTTCATATTTTTCACTCGATGTTGAAGATGTTTCATCATTTATGCCACCTAATTCAGAGTCTGTTTCATCCACAACACGTTCTGACCTCATCATTGACATTTTTGGAGAATTGTGAGAACCACTTTGCAATGGCTTTGATACTGGAATAGGCTCTCGATATTTAGGAATAAGTTTTCCATTACGAAGAAGCTTCAAATCCTCAACAAGGTGTATTGCAGAAATACTTTGACACTAAAATAGAAGAAAGGAATCAAATATATTATACTCTTCTACTGTCTGGGAAAAGTGATATTTTTAAATATATGCTTGAAAAAATATATTTAAGGAAGCTTTTCTGGTGTAGAAGATTTTTTTTTATGAATACCTACTTTGGGAAGAATAAAAGGAAGAAAAATACACAACGATAAATAAAAGAGAAACTAAACTCTGATTATTCTGATTGGAGTGATAATTCCAGAGAGAGTTGTAAAGTAAAAGTGGTAAATATATAATAGAAAAGAACAGACTCACTTGAAAAATGTGCATTTCCGATCTAGCGCTGGGGTCACCTCCAACAATGAAAACCAGAATATTGTTGTACATCTCAATTGGGTCGCTGCTGGTGAAAGCAGTGGGTTCTTGTATTAATGTAGCTGGAAAACGTTCAATGATGTTCTGAAAGCAATATTGTTTTAGATAATTTATGTGGACAGTAAGATTAAAAAAAGAAAATTACTCCAGTCTCATAATCAACAATCAGCACCCATTGTCTATCAAGGCAAAGTTGCATTTTTTGGGACCAAATGCCTGTTGTTTTCTCTAAAAGCAACAATTTTCTCATTCC
Organism: Clunio marinus; assembly: GCA_900005825.1. Lineage (NCBI taxonomy): Eukaryota > Metazoa > Arthropoda > Insecta > Diptera > Chironomidae > Clunio > Clunio marinus. The sequence goes on along the minus strand of CVRI01000074.1, from coordinate 969,147 downwards.
GTCTGCTGGATAAAGAATCCCAGACTCCTTATCAACAGTGAATGTGGCCAAATGTTCCAAAAGATAAATTGGCTTGTTATTAAGATCTGCATCTATTTGATGATCATCCAAAGATTTAGGTGATTCCCCACGCTCATCTCCAGAGTAAGCTCCATTTGAATTCATATTGTGAGCCATTTTTGAGCAAAACTTTTATATGAATTCTATTGGGAATAAAATAAAAAGTTTCAAAATCCACAGTAAGTAAATCCTCAAAAATCAATTGAAGTTTTTTGAGCGGGGACAAACATAAGCAACTACTGATAATTCTTAAGTTTTTTAAAAGGATTAAAACATAATGTGCACACTTAATCACTTTAAATTTAAGTAAACTCAACTTAAGTGATAAATTCTTCATCGGCGGCATTAACTGTAACTTTTTCTAACCAACAAGTGATAAGTTAAAGTACTTTAATTGTAAAATTGACATCAGCTCACAATAAAAGGTGAGATAAATTTTTAAGTGGCAAACTTAGATAAGAAAAAATAGTGTTAGAGTCTGTTTTGCTTATCACACAAAAAAAAAATTCTTATACTTAGATAAAAATACATCGATAAACTTGGTGGATTAAATTATTTTTTTCACATCTATTATTTTTTCTAAGACTACGTAGTTTAGTTTTTATCTGTTTTATTTAGAAATTCTTTAAATTGATATTCAAAGGTATTTTTCAAGTTTAAAAACGTGTTGCACAATTTAGGTTTACTATGTATAGAGTGAAATTTTTAAATTCTCTTCATACTACCTAGGTGGGTATTATTATTATTGCTATTATTCCTACTATTTACATGACTACATTTGAATGGTAATAATAAAAGTTTTCCGATGAATTTATACTATATTTCTATAGATATTTAACTTGCTATACCTTTTTCTCTTTTATTATAATCTATATTTTCAAAAAGTAATGCATAAAATTTTCTTTTAATTTCCAAAACACTTTGAAAAGTTAACATTAAATCCTATGTTATAATATCTAATTTGTTTTTCTATGCTTTAAAACTGCATTTTTTTATATTTATTTGAACACAGCACAAATGTTTAGATAAATACTTCATGAATTACCTTTTAAGATTTTTTAAATTTATAACTTTATAAAAATTTAAGTGCCACTTTTACAAAGCACCACTAAGGTAACGTCAATGTTACTTCCACATATGAAATGATCGTCATATGAAATGGTTGAAAAGAATTCGAAAAAAACTAACACTAAAACAAAAGCGGCACCTTACTCAACACCTGTAAAAACTTGTGTCTGTAAATAATAAAAATACTAGATATCAGTTTTAATGATGTTGATAAATAAATTCCTTAATTGTTTTCGAGTGTAACATGGAATTATTTCTCTGTTTTTGTCGTTTATTTATATCTTGAAGAGATATTTGGAAATAGTTTTTAAAATATACCTAAATGATTCCATCATGGATTTTGTAATATATGTTTCACTCATAATGCAGATGCATACTTAAGTTTAATCTCTGTCTAGAATAAAAACATCAAATGATAACTAGAAATCTTTTGATGATGCACTGCTCAGACATATGCTGTTACCTTTTAGTGCTAATTTTACATATTATTAAATAAGGGGTAATTCATAAAGGTAATTCATACTTTACTTAAGCAATTTTTAGGGTTTCAACATGAAACTTCAGTAGTACGAAATTCAATAAATTAACTTTTTTTGACAGTGGAATTCCACTGTACAATGTGCGCATTTTACTTACTCTCTTTTTATTTTTTCAAGGCTACAAAAAGAAGTAGAATATTGTCCAAAGTAGGTACATTTCTAAAAGGTTTTAGGCTATATCTAATAAAGAATATCAAAGAAAATTAAGTTCGAAACTAGTGGTTGCGCTACTAATCACGATTTCATTGTGGTAACATTACTTGTAGACTACCCTATATAGTTTTATAGTAAACGGTTTCCTCTACGTAGGTGTTATCATTGCTCGCCGACCAAGAAAAGGTGAGTCAGACATTATGTCCTTGAAGAGGTTTTTCCGTTAGAAATATCTGCTTTTTCGCAGGAATGATAATACTTTTGGAGAGCTTTACCAGATGAAAAGTTTTTGTTTTTTGGAAAGTGGTTTTCCAATACCTAAAATTTTGGATTATAAATTGTGGAAATCATTAAAGTAGGAAATTATTGACTTCGTTATCATTATTTCTTAATCTGTAAAAATTAAGATTTTTCTCTTTCCTTGAAGTGTAAAATTCTATCTACATTTAACCAAAATAAATAAAAATAAAATTTTTGAGGCCAATTTTCATGGAAAAAATGTGTAAATTGAAACCTTGATAACAAAACTTATTTCGAAATTTTCGATTTGTACTGATATTGGTAAATATTTTATCAAACGAAAACAGAAAAAAAGTACTGATACGGGCATACACTTTCAATTGGATGCCCAAATCTCACAATTCTTGATAAGAAATTCTTTCAATTTAATTTACAAGGTTGCACTTCTCCTTTGTTATCATATAAAATCTTAAATAACTTTCATGGATGATTTACAAAAATTTGCGCCAATTTGAAGCTGAACTTGAACGATTTAGAATAAAAAAAGCTTTTTGATTTTTCACTTCAGGTTTTCCGCTTTTCGAAGCATCATGTATAGGCAGCAGGCAAAAGCACTACGATGAATTTATCCTTGTCAGAGAGAAAATAAACTTTTACATATCTAAAGCTATTCAGCGTGCATCCTATAAGAGAAAAATATTTTAACTGTTTTTATACTTTAAAATAAATGACCGCATATATTAAAGCAAGTTGAAATCATGATTCATCATTAATAAGATATCTTTGAAATCTAGGTAGACATTGTTTTACCATGCATTTAAATTCTTTGTATATAAATAGATATTTTATCTAATATACATACATGAATATAATATACATGTTTTTAGACTATCTATACCTATATAAAGATACGCAAATAATAGCGTGTGAAGAATGAAAATAAATATAAATATAATTATTTATTGTCTAATTATTTAGTAATATTTAAACAGGCAGTGTACTCTTGATTTAACAATGGCTAACGAAGGGAGACAAAAAATACCGCACAATCGAGAAAATCTTTCTATCGTTTGAAGAGCGTTTTTATTTAGAACCCACTATACAGATAATGTAGCACACATAAATTTGAATAAAACAGTTGAATTTTTGGTGATATCGCTCCAGCATGTTGCACACCAGGAAAGGAAATCCAGTCAGGTGAGGGTCTTCTTAGTCCCTAAGACCTGATAATAATGAAGATTATTGACAAATTAGAAATTATCACCGAGATTAAGAAAGCGTTTCGAGAGAAAATAAAATACTTACATTAAAAATTACGGAGTGCAAATGTTATAAATATTTGTAGAGAACCAAATCTGTAGAACTATTCTGCAGTTTTATCAAAAAATAAGTAAAAAAATCTCACAATTTTGATGTAAACTGAGAGGCATAAAATTATATTTTATCTTCACAAAGACTTACTAAGTCCTTAGTGGAAACGTAATTGATTTATAACCGTTTGGTATAACCTGGAACTACTCCACACCAAAAATAAATTAATTTTGTAAGTCAGCTTCATATTACCTTTAAGTTTTTACAAAAAACTGTATTAGAGAAATTATTGAAATGCTATTTTCAACATTTGTTATATGGAATTTTCTCTTACTGTATAGATATTTTATATTTTTAAAACCAAAACTGATTAAAACTAAATAAGTAGATACCTAACTAACAAAAATAACCAAATAAGAAAACATAAAAATATAGAATCGCTAAAAAAAATTTATAATTTTGTACAAAGTTTGTTGTATGTTTTTCATAAATTTTTAACATAGGATAAAAATATTTGCAAGATTTTTTGTTGGATTATTTAACAAGTGTATTAATATGGTTGTATTGTATTTTCCTTAATATTAGTGACTAAATTAGGACAGCGTTGTGTGTACAAAAAAAAGATCAGAACATTTCGACACGTAAGTATTTTTCAACCAATGTGTACGTTGTACAAAAAACAACTGAATTCTTACTACCTTTGAAAAATGCTTCAGCATTCAATAGGTACTCAACTAATACAGCAAACATATTGTTCGTGTGTGGCATGAATATTTCAGTCTGGAACTTGTGATCGTGAAGAAAAGGCCAAATCATTTTGAATTGTAATTTTTGTAATTTAATAAAAAAATTGAGTAATTAAATTTGTTTATAATTTACCATTTTAGAAAAACGTCATTCCTCAACGCACAATTTAATCATATTTTCCGTGTAAGCTTCAAAAAAGCCTCTTTATACTTAAATAAAAGAAATTCTGGAAATTAGATATAATGTCGCAGTTGGAACAAGTTTATGAGCCTCGGTTATGTCATGTTTCGAAACGGGCTGACTTCGATGGTTACGGATTTAACCTTCATGCAGAAAAAGGTCGTCCAGGTCAATATATAGGAAAAGTAGATGTAAATTCACCAGCTGAATCTTCAGGACTTCGGCAAGGGGACAGGATACTTGAAGTTAATGGGGTTAGCATTGGTGCTGATACTCATAAACAGGTTGTTGAAAAAATAAAGGCGATTTCAGAATACACAAAATTACTTATAATTGATCCAAAAGCTGACATTAATAATCCTAAACAATTGGAAGCTATTGAAAAAATGAAGGCAACAATGAATAGTATTGAAAGTCAGGAGAAGAACAACTCCCATACAGACATGAACTCATCAGAGGACAATAAAGATATTTCAAGAGAGTCACGTTCGGAAAAAGATGAAGCTACACTTGAAACATTTCGAAGTGAAGATTCGGAGGAATCTTCGGTGGGTGTGCTCCAACTTCCTATAACCGTGGCTGAAATGCGTGCCCAACTTAAAAACAAAAAACGCCCAGATCCTAAAACTGAAGGATTAGATGTGAGAAAGAAGTATGATATAATTCAGAAAATGTAAATTAATATTTTTCGTAAACATGAGAGCTTGCCTATGAAGATTATTATGAGATCATCTAATATTTTCAGTTTTGAATTATCTCTAAAATCGAATACCTACCTTATTCATAAATTTTGAAATTTGACCGCCATACCAGCTTAAATCAAAAGAATTGAAAATGTATTAATAAAAAAAGACATGTTAACAGTTTTTATGACTAAAAATGACAAATGTCCATTATTGTTAATTTTTGTTAAATAAATTTATTAAATATCTATTTAGCAGAAATGTGTAACAATTTACTGATTTCCATTTGAAAATTGCAGCTATTTTTATTTTATTATGCAGGTATGTAGACTAAAATTGTCTATTATATAACTTATACTTATAATTTGTATCTATCTTTATATTGGTTAGTTAAAAAGTTATTTATGTATTTCAATCACAATTATTTATACATATATGAAATCAAATAAAATTAAACTCAAAGTTAATTGGTTCTCTACTAGGTACATACGATTTCGAGTTGTTCCTTACTGGCTAAAGATGATGAAAATAAAAGATTCTGTGCTTGAAATGAATAAAGCTGCAATTTCCGTAAGTGACGTATTTTCATTAAATGTAGTATACAGAACTAAAGCTTATCAATAATACACCAAGGCGTATTTAAAGTTCTATGAAAATACGTCACTTATGGAAATGGGAGCATAGCACAGTATTTTTTTATACGAAAATCTAGTATTTTTAACAGTTAATCTGCAAATACAATTCAATGTACATAAGTAACTATTGTTTAAATTAGTATCCTATTTATTTTTGTAAATTATTGACTATGCTGAATATCTACATATTGAATGAAAATCTAGAATTATAAAGAAAGGATGGATTTAATATGTAAATATAATATCTAATCATGCACACATTACTATCTAATTACTTTTGAAAAATTTCTTTTTAACAAAGGAGTTTCTCCAAATGTATCTCTTATCGCCTCTTTGATTTGATCTGATTGATTCTATTCTATGAGCGTTTCCAAATTATTTTAATAGACTAAGGCACTTTCGCGATATTTATGAAAAATACCGTCCATGTGCGTGAAACGGAGAATTTCTTTTCAATTAACAACTTTGAAGTGCATGTTTCTACGAAACTACCTACATTTTGAAATGTGCGTAGAAATGTTACATACGTGTTCCGCGTTTTTTTTTTATTAGAAGCATATCTATTATAAATTTGCTTTACATACACCAATCGAAAGTTGGTATCCGCTTTAATTACAAAAAAAGCCGAAATGTTAATTCTCGTAAGTGTCATCTTTATATTAAAATTTGATTTTTAAAATAAATTATTATTATAGTGCTTTCTTTCATTTCGTGTGAACTTTTATCAAATGAAATGAAATATAATGACATCAAAATTGATTTATCCAAAATTGAGTACTTGTACTTGATCTGTTGACGTTATGCATATGATGTATTTTCAAATGCTTCATTTACGCATGTGCGAATTTGTGTAACGAGTAGGGTAAAAATTCAATCTCAAGAAATTTAATGCAAAATATACAAACTTTTAAAAATGGAAATTCTAAAGAAATATATACTGTTCCAAGTTTTTTGAAAAGAAAAATTGTTCTAGAAAAACTAAAACATATTGAATCTTTGAAAAATAAATGCTAAACATTAATATATTTTTATCTCTCTCACGTAATTTGGAATTTTGTTTGTGTCCTGTATAAGGATTTTTCCCTGTATCTATTCTACGAAAAGTAGGTATTAGTCTTGTCGCATTTAAATAAATTTTCTTGCTGTATTGAAGAGTTAAAGTAAAATTAAGTGTTTAAGGTGAATAGTTAAGTTTACCATAAGTTTCGAAATCAGTTAAAATAAAGCATAAGTTAATAGAATAGAACTAAGAAAAAGTTAAAATATATTTAATGTTTTAATTTCAACAATTTATTGTTGTTTGTTCTGCCCTTGTAGTGTCCTTAAACAAAATTTCAATATTTCTTCATAGATTAATAAAAATGTTTAACTGAAAATCATGAAAAATGACAATTTACTCCGAAATATCGTATAAAATTTTTAATATCTAAGTTCTACAACAATCAACAACAATGACTAAGATATGAACAATAAATTTATTACGCTATATTTAAAACAAATTGATTCATAACTTAATCTGGCACCTAATTATTCTAATTGACTAATTCTAATTTTCACATCTTTACATTGATCCTCTTTGAAAGTTCTCAATTTTTCATTTTATACAACTTGTGAGTTTCTTTGCATTTGGCCTGACCTTCAAATGATTATTTTTTATTTTTTCATGTTGATATTTTAAAAGCGTACAGCATGTTTCCAAAAATGTATTATTTATATTCATATCAGGCAGTATTACAAATAACTTTCAAGTTAACAATTGCAAGTTCATTAAGTTTATACATTAAAATATTAAGCACGATTTATTGTCAATTTATTGAATATTATTTCATTGTTTCCCTGCGTAATAGTTATTCTCAATCCAAGCGATTAATCAATGCAATATCTGTTTTTTCTTTTAGTACGCATTCATAAATTGAAGAATTGAAACTTTAAACACTTAGAGTTTAAGGATATTAATCTGCTGTAGTTCATTTCCTAAATCATGAGCAACGAGTCGGTCCCAGGATCACCATTAATATCACCTTTAATGTCGCCAACTTTACAAACGTCACTAAAATCTTCATCATCATCAAATGAATATTCAACTTCTCTCGAAGATGTTGAAAAAAATTTAGAGAATCTTGATAATTTCTTGGTTCTAACTGAAGACATTTTATGCAGAGAACGTTATAGAGATTGTGAACTTTATCAAAGAGAAAGAAAAAGAAAGAACAAGTGCGTAAACGCTGTGTCTGCAACACCACCCTTAAGTTTTAAAAATGGAAAAATTTTCTGTCTGGGAAATGATGGAACAAAGTATAATCCTTCAAATGTTCAGTTGACTCATGACATTGTCAAGCAAATAATAAATGATCAAAATAATTATTTATGCTTCGAAAACAACTATCCGAATTCAGAAAGTTCCAAACAGTCTTCATTTCCATATCAGAACAAAATTGTGAAAAAAAATGAAGAAAATTCGCGTGTTATAGTTTTTGAATCGAAAAACAGTCAAACTGAATGCTTAGAAAAGGAAACAAAGGAAAATATTGAAAAAGAACAAAACATTGATGAAAATGACACCAATACTGATACCAAAGATGGATTAAAAGAACATGGAATGGACCTAAGTAATTCTGATATATTCGGAAATTTACATAAAAATGATTTGATGCAAAAATCATTACGACGTCTCATTGGAAGATTTAATGATCGAGCAAAACGAATGAGAAGTAATTTAGAAATGCCTATAACACCTTCAAGTTCTTGCAGTAATTTGAAAGAATCTAATATTAATAAAGATTGTCATTATGATGACAATGAAGATGTTGTTGTGATGGAGTCAAATAATGAACAAAAATCTATTGTAGAACATCAATCAAACAACAAAAATAGTCCTGAATTGAAGATAAACTACGAGGATAGTCAAAAAAATGCAACAAATTTACGCCGAACAGTTTTTTGCTTCTCTGATGCAGTGCTAGATCCGCAAGGTAGATTCTATATTTCGTGGCTTTTCATAGTCACACTTTCATTTTTATATAATGCTTTTGTGATTCCATTGCGAACATCGTTTCCTTTTCAAACAACGGAAAATAAACACATTTGGATAATAACTGATCTTTGCTGTGATGTAATTTATCTAATTGATCTTTTATTTATAAAACATCGTACAATGTATCTCTACGAGGGATTTTGGATTCGTGATTGTCAACTTACACGAAAAAATTACATGAGAAAGCTACAATTTAAATTAGACGTTTTTTCGCTAATTCCACTTGATCTTCTATATTTACATCCATATTTTGGAACAGGCGCAGTTTACTTGAGAATTCCTCGTTTACTGAAAATTCAATCATTTTGGGAATTCTTTAAACTTTTAGATCGAATAATTGCTTCCCCTCACATGCTTAGAGTCGGAAAAACATTATCATATATGCTTTATATGATCCATTTAACTGCTTGTATTTATTATGCAGTCAGCTACTATAAAGGTAACTGTGGAATCAATAACATTTTAAATGCATTGTAAATTCACTTACTCTATTTCATTCAACTATAGGACTTGGATCTAATAGGTGGGTCTTTAGTGGAAAGGGACATCCATACGTGCGCTGTTTCGCTTTTGCTACCAAAACAGCTACTTCTATTGGAAAAAACCCAAAACCATATGAAGTTGATGAGTATTTGTTCATGACATGTGCATGGCTCATGGGAGTATTTGTTTTTGCGTTGCTCATAGGGCAAATTCGTGATATAATTGCTACAGCTACACGTTCCCAGGTAACAAACATTCATATTTATAGCTTTTTATATCTTATTTATTTTAATTTGTTTGCTTTTTAAAGTCTGAATATAAACAGCTTGTCGACGAAACTCTTGAATATATGAGACGTTTAAATTTACCTACCGAAATGCAAAGACGGGTGAAGCAATGGTTTACATTCACTTGGGAACAACAAAGAAGTCTTGATGAAACTCATATTCTTGACACACTTCCAGCAAACCTTAAAACAGATATTGCTATTTCTGTTCATATTCAAACACTTTCAAAAGTTCAGCTTTTTGCGGGATGTGATGAAGCTTTTTTAAGAGAACTTGTTCTTAAACTTCGTTCAGTTATTTTTTTGCCAGGTGATTATGTTTGCCGGAAAGGAGAAGTGGGTAAAGAAATGTATATAATCAAAACTGGCCAAATTCAAGTCTTGGGAAGGACTGACGAAGTTTTGGCGACACTTTGTACTGGACATTGGTTTGGTGAAATAAGTTTACTTGATATTGGCGGTTCTCAGGGCAACAGAAGAACAGCAGATGTTCGATCTAAGGGGTTTTCAAATCTGTTTGTTCTTTCTAAATCAGATTTGCAGGAAGTAATCGTGCATTACGAAGATGCCAGAGCAGCTCTTGAAAGTAGAGCAAAGGTGATTCTAAAAGAAAATGAAACAAGAGATAAGGAAAATGAAAAAGATATTTCTCCTACGTCAAAAATAAATAAGAGTACACATGTTGTTATTAGTAACCCTACGAAACCAACTTTCCAGCCTAAATTCCTCGACGCCGTCATACAAGCTTTACCAGCTTATTCACCTGCACTGCAGTTGCTAACTAAAGGATCAAAGCGTTACAAAAATAATCAAGTTGGAATTATACCTACAGAAATTTCCTTCCAAAATGAGCTCAATGAAAAAAAAGATAATAATTTTGACTCTTGCACTAACTTAACAGACACACAAAAAGAAATTTTCAAATGTGTTAGAAGAAAACAAATCAGCGTTGATAATAATCCGGAAAATGAGAATCAAGTTGAATCCAAAGTGGAATGTCATGAAACTTTATAATAAGATTTACACAAATATCTGTTATACAATAGTCTGGAATTTAGTAAGGCTGGTTAAGCCACAGAAAAAGATCTTCAACATATTATCCAAAAAAACAGACATTCAAATTTAATTCATTTAATGATACAATAAATTTAGCTGTCTAATTACTTAATCATTTTCTTAAATATGAAAACTAATTCCCGTTCCAAGAGAGAGTAAATACAATTCGTGTTAATCAATATTTCTAAGCAGCGAGTAAAATTTTTGGATATCCTGGATAAAAAGTTCTTCTACAAGAAGTGATAACAAAGAAAATGACTTTTGAAAATTTAAAAAACTTAATCTTTGTCCTACCCTCATAAACTTTCAAACCTTACAGAAAAAACTTCTTAAAATTCATATATGTAAGTAGATATGTATTCATGTTCTTTCAATACATTTTTTGAAAAAAACACGGTAAAGAATAAAAAAAAACTTGAGAGTGAGTGCCAGCTATATTTTGGAACTCTATAAAACTTGAAATTCTTCAGATCTCAAATTGATTACAAATTACTTCAAATATCAATCATCTTGAAACAAACGTCTTGATTTTTATGTATTTCGGAAATCTACGTAGGCCAGAATACCTTAAGCATGTTTTGTATAATCCCCATCTGTAATCTTAATTTTTAATTACACATAAACCTTGAGAATAGCGTTTATAACAATTTAATTCATGTATTGAAAATTTTAGGATGAACAATTTTCCTTCATTTTTTTAACCTTTGAAATTGTGTTTCGTATTATTGATTGAAAAACTTTGAATCTTTTAATTAGCTAAGGTTTTACCCATCTCTTTTGTTTATTGTGCCATGTTGCCTTTCTTCATTCTAATGTTCATCATTTTTATATCATAAAAACATATAAAATAAATTTGTACATATTTTACTGACTTCAAATAAATGGTAAGACACGAAAAACAACAAGCAGTTTTGGATAATTTGTTTATAGATATTACTACAGATATACATAATTTGATTCCCTTCTATGTATTTTTGAATATCATTTGCTAAAGAAAAAGTATTTCCATGACAATTTTAATTTTTTTATTCCTGAAAGAAAGCAGACAAATCGTTGTTAAGCCAATTTGACGTTTTCGTTCATTTAGATAGTTGTTCTATTTCACGAAAAATAGTCTGAAAATTATTTTACCGTAAATTAATTATTTTTTACTATTTAGAAATTGAAGAGGTAAGAGTAAGTTTTTAAAGCTTTCTTTTCGAAGTTAAACAATCTAGTTACAATGATTTCTGACAATTTATCACTTAAATTTTAAGCATATACATATGTACATAAATAGAAAACCAAAATTGTTCTTTTTCTTTTTAGAAATTAAAAATAGTTACCTAATTTAAATAAAAATCTATGTATTAAAATATAAAAATTTAATATTCAATGAGAATGTATCGATAATAATCAATAAGTAAGATATTAAAACAGCCGTAAACATACAAAAGTTCATGTTAGGAAATGAAACAAATTGGAAACGAATTGATTTGATTAAAGTCTAACATGAAACGTTGAATGTTTGTAGGAAGTTAGGGATGTATGTAATAAACCATATATCACTTTTATAGTAATGTATTCATGTTAACGAAACAATTTATATGAACATATTTTGATGTAGACTGATATTGCCGATTAATATAATTTTACAACGTTATTTCGTGTTAACATTTATCAAATTAGTTGTGTCGGTTTATTAGCTTGAAATAAGAACAATTTTACTCTCAAACTTAAACGAACCAATGTTTTATGATTTTATCAAAATAATAAACTTAAAATTTTAAATTCAAATAATATTTCAGATTTTAGATAATATGTCTCCAAAACGAATGAAAAAAAATCCCAAAGACGAATTGAACGCGATGAAAAAAATCCTCTGTGATGGAGCAAAAAATCAAATGAAAGTGCAAAATTTTAACAAGGCACTGTTTGGGTTGAATCAGGTGAGCTTTAAAAGCTTTTGCATAAAATGTGAATGAATTTACTGATATTAGTCGAGTGCTATATTTTGAAATGAAAAGTATGCACGGTTCTTACGACCACAGCAGTCCAATTAGTGGAGGTTTTTAAAAGCAGTTAAAAGTTGTTGATTGAGGACTCTTACGAGCGAACCACACAATTGCCACTGAAAACTCATGAATTAATTTTAATTTTTAAGTTTAAAAATAAGATGTAAGAACTTTGCGCATTTCTACATCGTTTTAGATTCAACTTGTAAGAAATAATTGTATTTTGAAAATTGAAAATGTTAAAACAAAAGAGCCATCTAGAANAATTTTTTGCGCTGGTGGAACCCAGATTCCTCCAAAGTAGCGCAAGACGTTCCTTGCCCATCTATGGATGTAAGAACTTTGCGCATTTCTACATCGTTTTAGATTCAACTTGTAAGAAATAATTGTATTTTGAAAATTGAAAATGTTAAAACAAAAGAGCCATCTAGAACACAGTAGTGTAGACATTTTAATAACCATGGTTACGAGTTATCCCATAAATATGTGTTTATATTTTGAATACTGCTGGTTATAAATTCCTTTACAAACATTGAGTAAAATCAAGAGTTTGAAAATTGATATATAAATAAACAAAAATGGATTCTGAGCTTCTTCAAAGTTTTGTAAGATCTGGTCCTACGTTAGAAGAAGAAATTGAGCCTAGTCGCTTATATAATGCACAACAAAAAGAAAAAATTGAAACTCCTTCAACGCCTACCCGAACTTGGGGGCGTCGTAAAAATGTCGTTATCATTGAGCAAAGAAAAGTTAAAACTGTAGCATTGGCGATCGATGAGTGTTATTGTGATAAAGACCGAGCTGCAGCTGTAAGCTTTGGATACGTTGATATAAAATATGACTTGAAACAGAAGCAGTCTGCTGAAAAACTTAAAGTCCGCATTATGCCTGATGATTCTGATGCCATGGCTTTTCTTATGTTGGGAATGAGGGAGATAAAATGTGGGAATATAGAAAGTGGTTTACGCTTCCTTTCTAAGGTTAAGAGATTAATAAAAGATTATTGTCTGATTTAAAAATTTCTCATTATATTTCAGGCCATTGAAATGTCCCCTAATGACCAAGGTGCACTTATTGCACGGAGCAAGTGCTACTTACAATTAGGAGAACCAGAAAAAGCTCTAACTGATGCGGAAACAGCGTTATCTATGGATAAAAACAGTATCAGAGCAATTTTTCAAAAAGCAGAAAGTTTGTACTATCTTGGAAGATTTGAATTCAGCCTTATGTTCTTTTATCGTGGTTTGAGATTACGCCCTGAACTAGATAATTTTCGTCTAGGTAGTTACTTTTGGGTTTTTTTTTATTTTAAATTGTGTTAAGTAAGAATAAAATTGTCAAATAAGTAGTCCATAAATCAGTCCAGAAAGCCCTCAAACATATTTTCGCACTCTTCATGAAAATTTTCGCTAATCAATTTCCTCAATAAGAAAATTGAAAAACAACTATCTACTATAGAAAAAAAAAATATTATAGAGAAACTCTTTTATTATTAGGTACATTTTCCTTCCATATAAATAGAAAATAGTTATGATCTACATATATGTACATAGGTGGTTTTATAGATTTCTATGCATTTTTTTTTCTTCGTTTTGAAAGATAAAAGCTATTTGATTTTTGACATATTATTTGGCTAAATGTTTAAAAAAACAGTGACTAATATTTTATATCCTATTTTAAGGTGTTCAAAAATCACAAGAAGCTATAGAAGCAACAATTGGAGGCTGTCAAAAAAAAGTCGACCAGCGAGCTCTTACCAATTTACAAACAACTGGAAAATTTTCTTCTAATGAAGCGTCTAAAGTTAATAAAACGAAATTAAAGCCTTCAGCAAAAGAAATATGTGAACGTAAACAATCTCGAAAACTACTCGGTGAATTATTTGTTGATAAGGAATATTTAGAAAATTTGTTGGCACATCCAAACCTCAAACGTGCGGATACAAAAAATGAAGACATTTCTACATATGCCACAGAGGCAATTGATTTTTTAAATGCACGTGAAGAATTTTGGCGACAGCAAAATCCAACAAATATCTTAGCTTCAAAAAAAAGTAATAGCGTTATTGCTTCATTACTTTAATTATTCATTAAAACTATCTAGATATTTGATTTTCTTTTATTAGAAAGCAAAAAATTGTAGGTTTGCACCGGTTGTGTTATAACTCATTTTGATTTTTCATATTGTGTGTGTATTTCCACATTTTAAGTCGAGTTAATTTTAAAGAAATCACTTTCGTTAATTCATTAATTTATTAATTTTGAATATAAAAGAATTGTGCTAGATTAGTAAAATAATACATTTTGCAAAAGCTTCGTCAGATCCTCGGTAGTATAGTGGTGAGTATCTCCGCCTGTCAATATAATAGCAGTGCGTGGAAGACCCGGGTTCGATTCCCGGCCGGGGAGGTTTATTTTTATTTTTTATTTTTGTTAATTGTTAAGAACTTTGAATTAATAGGTAGATAATAATGTAAATGATAATTTAACAGAAATAAGAAAAATTAGAAATAAAGAATTTAGCTGCTTAACAATTAAAATTTATACCGGTTTTCTAATATTTGAATTATATTTTCGAAAGGTTTGTTTATAAGTTTTGTAACAAATGTTTCTTTAAATACTTGAAGTCATCACTTTTAAAGTAAAAATTCTTAGGTAAATATCGTACTATTTCTTTTACCATGTACGTAAAGTAATTCATTGAATTAGAAAACTTCCTAAAAAGCTGAATTATGTTAAACATTTACAGTATATAATTGAATTGATTCTATGTTCGCAGAATTGTTTTTATCAGTAAAATTAAGAAAAAAAAAATCCATGATGAAATCTGCGACGCCATATTTAATTTCCAAGATCTTTTTTTATTATTG
The DNA here is from genome assembly GCA_900005825.1 of Clunio marinus. Taxonomy (NCBI): domain Eukaryota; kingdom Metazoa; phylum Arthropoda; class Insecta; order Diptera; family Chironomidae; genus Clunio; species Clunio marinus. Next base: position 953,809 of record CVRI01000074.1, on the reverse strand, counting down.
AAGTTACTTTAATCACATCAAATTAGGAATTTGCATTGTTTTATATTTATAAAAGTTCTAAACGAATATAACATATAATATTTTAGATAGTTTTGCTTATACTTAGAAAAAGCACAAGTGAAACTTCCCATTAGAATTCATGATAAATGTCAATTAAAAAATATACAGCAACTACTTGGGTAGATAAAATAATTAAAAAATGAGGCTTCAGTTTGCCATAAACCTTTTACATATGAACTTAGCAGCACTACCTAGATGCCGCCTTTTATATTTTTAACAATCTATAGATTTTGTTTTTGTATAATACTAAAAAAAATAATAAGCGAAATATCCTTTTCATTATTTTAATGTTAAATTTAATCAAATATTTCTACATATAACTATTTGAGAAGAATCTCTGACATTTGCATAATTTAGATTCACAAAACCAAATCCATTAAAAATTAACTTTATAAATCTCTGCATTTTTGTACACATTACCATGTGGTATCAAAGAAAATTTTACTATATTATTTTAGCCTTTACAAACTCATCGTAACGTTACGAAGGAAAGAAAAATCATACAAATTATAACACCAGCGGAGCTATTGTTCAATCGGGAAGTTATTTAAAATAAAAGAAGAAAAAAAAAATTGAATCAGGTGAATTATAGCTTTATACCAGTCCTCGAAAATTTTTATTTATTCATTATGCTGTCTTTTTTTAGGAGATAAAATGACGGAATCAATTAAATTTGGTCCTGAATGGTTACGCAATAGTGTTGCAAACGTGTCATCAAACGTTAATAATTCAGCGTCATCTATTGTAGCGGCAACAGACAGTATAACATGTCGTCCTGTGCTTTCAGATCATCGTTATGGACGTGAAGAGATGCTAAGTTTATGCGATAAATCTACTCGACTTCCAGATGCTCTAACCCGTTTTCGTCGCTTATATGTTGCTGACTGGCAAGTACCATTAGCTTTACAACCTAATACTGAAGATGAGCGAAGTTTGGGAGCACCTGCTGCGTGGGGAACGTCGCATATACGTCCTCTTATGCCAGGCAGTGGTATAGGACGTAGTGGAACTGGAATAATTAGAGGTGGATTAGTTGAAAGAGGTAGAGGACGAGGTCGAGGCTTATATCACACCAGTGCAGGATATATTAGGTCCACATCATTATATGATGATGAAGGGCGTCGAACTTGGCTTGATCGTAATGGAACTGATTCCTCTGATTGGTCTGGAAGTGGTAACACTGTCAGTCCTAGGAAAGAGTTTTCACGAGGAAGTTCAGGAATGGAAAATTGGCGAAAAGGCAATCGAGAGGATAGTAATGTAGTTAATCAATCTGAAAATGACTGGAGGAGTTCAAGCAATGGCTCAGCTATAGCAAGAGAAAAATGGGGTTTGTAGATTTCAGGAATGTCTTTTTTAGTATATTTTTTATTGAAAAATCTTCTTTTATTAGCTCGTAGTACAAGTTGGAGAGATGGTGATGGAGTAGCAGTAAGTGGGGACTCTACGGGCGCAATAAATGGTTCTCCAATGCAACAGCAATCAATATCTTCTACAACTAGTATTGCATCGAATCAAACTTCAACCACAACGCCTTCAAAAGCAGCAGTTTTGTTTAAAAAATCATGGGATGAAGATCACCTTCCCGAATGGGCTACGGAATCATTTGATTATGGAGGTACTTTTGATGCAACAGGTGCTTTTCATGATAATGAACGAGATCAACGTGACAATGCTCTTTCATGTGATACTCAAGAGAAAAAAACTGTAGCGAATTCGATTGAAGAAAAGGAAAACAATGAAACGAAAGCTGATGATAGTTGCACTCTGAATGTGGAAGGATTATCATCATTTGAGGGATCGGAACATCCTCAGAAGTTCATAGAATTCATGAGTAAAAAGCAATCGCAGCAACAGAAACACGAAGGGCAACAAGGACAACAGAATAACACAAATTTTGATCCGTTGGTTAACGCGACCATTAATGGTTCCTCCCAGAACACTTCAATTACACATATTGATCGAATGAAAGAGGTCGCAGATCTAGTTGCCAATTTAATAATGGAAGATGATCCAAAAGATGTTAAAGTAAATACTACTGCAACTCAGTCACAACAACAGCCGCAACAACCACCAACAGCAACTGCCATGATAGATTGGTTTTATCTTGATCCACAAGGTGACACTCAAGGACCGTTTACAGCTCAAGATATGAGTGAATGGTATAAAGCGGGTTATTTTCAAGAGTCTCTTATGGTTCGACGCTCAATTGATGGCGGTTTTATGACTCTAGGTCAATTAGTCAATGTTTATGGACGGTCTGGACCTTTCATTGCTGCTGGCAATTTAATGGATCCTATTCAACAACAACAACAACAACAGCAGCAGCAACAACAACAACAGACTATTCATCCTTCGGTTGATATGGATCCATTTAGAGTTCAACAACAACAACAACGTCAACATCAACAACAACAACAACAGCAACATCATCAACAACATCAGCGTTTATTGCAACAGCATCAACAACAACAACCAAATGATATAAGCGACTGGAGTATGATGACACCGGAACAACAAATTATGCTGTTAAACATGCGATTGACTCATCAGAGACCATTGCCAGATCCTTATGTGATAAAACCTCTGCCTCATGCAACGACTGGTACTTCACCTTTGGATTTACGACGAATGATGGGCAGCAGTGGGGCAACAAACGAATTTTATCCAAATCCTCTTCCTATTCCTTCAACACAACAACCTATAGCTCCAACACCGCAAGATATTGATCCCATCCAACAATTATTGATGCAATTACAAAAGACTGGAGGTAATATTGAAGGAGTTGTTAATGAAGCTCAATGGATTAAGCGATCAGGATCTCCGAAAATGATGATTCAACAACCAAACACAAACAACAATAACTTAGAATTGGTGTCAACAGCGTCGACTTTAAATCCTCAAATGCTTCCAAATGTTCTCAATCAAAATATAATCAACAATTGGAATCAAAATGTGCCACTTGCTATTTGGGATGTATCGAAAGTTGAAGATTCAAACCAAACACATATTCAAAATATACGTCCAGGATTAAGTCCAATGCAGCAAAATCAAATTGTTGTTGTTGATAATCCTTCATCACAACATGAGGTTTTGCCAAATGGCAATAATAACAATAATACTAATAATAAAAGCAACAACAATAACAATAGCAACAACATTAATCAATCAGATGAAATATCATTTGAAATGAGCCATGGGTCAACAACGGTCAACAAATTTCAAGAGCCTAAAAAGAAGAAGCAAAAAGATGATGAAAAAGGAATTAATGACCAGAAAAAACAGACAGTAAAAGAATCTTCAGGAGCATCCATGGCGACAACTATGAAACAGAACAATAGCAAGAAGAAGTCTCCAGGTGGTGCTGAGAAACAACTAACTTTGAAGAAAGAAGATAGAAGTAATCAACCTGCAGCACCAGCTCCATGGGTTGGCCATCAGAATATAGCAAGTAGCACAAGTCTTGCTAAAATACAAAAGTCGGAAGCTCAACGACGACAAGGTGAATTAGCAGCTTTACGTGAAAAAGAACAACAACATAAACTTGAAATGGTGCAAAAGCTTGAGACACAGAAGAATGACAGCTTGAAATGGGGTGCAACGCCTGTAGCACGTGTTAAGACGCTTGATGAAATTCAAGCTGAAGAACAATCTGCTGCTGCTGTACAACGTGATCGTGAGGCTATTGCTCAAGCAAAACGTGGTGCTGCAAGAAAAGATATTCCGACAACAAACAGTGATGTGTCAATTTGGAATTCAACGCCACAATCTACGGCTTGGCATCAGCCAAGAGCTTGGAGTGGAGAGCAAACAAGTGGAAGTGGCTTTTGGGAAGAACCAACGAAATCAAACATAAACAACCTAGGAAAATCAATTCAGATGTTAAGCAAAAGTCAGACTATGGCTTCCATTGCAACAACAGGTAACAATAATAGAAAACATTTACAAGCAACAGCTCCACCACAACAAGCGAAGAAAAATCAGATAATAGCAAAGAAATCACTGCCTGGAGAAAAGAAAGACAAAAAGGATGATAATAATACGAACGAGTTCACATCGTGGTGCATGAAAACTTTAAGCAACATGAACGGAAATGTTGATGGTAATTTATTTTAACCACCAGGACTCGGAATCGACTCATGTTTTCTTTACTGCATGTCTCTGAAAATAAATCAACAATTATTTGACATTCCGAGACCTTCCATTTTCCATTAATTGTTTTGTTTTTTGATGAATATTCTTTTAATTTGTAATATTTCCACAGTTCCAACATTTGTCAGCTTCTTGCAAGATATTGAGTCACCGTTTGAAGTCAAAGACTACATTAAAATGTACTTAGGTAATAAATAATAATTCATAAATATGGTTGAGCATATTCTCGATAATCAGTAGAAGAAAAGTTACAATAATAGAAGAATGAGTTCAAAGTCAGTTCATCTAACATTCTTAATTATTTATTTATTTTAAACTATGTACTAGTGATTGCAAAAATCTATTGAACACATTCTTCTAATGTTGTACAAATACAGATTTATTCCGTCTATGCTCAATTGTATAATTATTTGTTTTCTTTCATACTATCTTTTCTCTTTTATCAAGAACTTTTTTTAATTAAGAACCTTTATTAACCTATTGTGATATCACAGGAATTGACATGCTTGTATTATATTTACTTTACATATAATATACTTTACATATATATTCATTTTGTTTTAAGTTTAAAATCCTTTTTTTTTCTCCTTTGAAAGAAAAAATGTTCTTGGTAAAATCAAATTGAAAAAACTTTCCTGAAACCTTTGAACTCAATCATCAACATAATAATTTTCTTAAATATGTTTTATTCTCGTTTAATATATCTAACCAAAGGTGAAACAAAGGAGTGCAGTGAATTTGCAAAGCAATTTTTGGAACGTCGTAGTAAACAACGCAATCAACAGCGATTGCAAAATGCTCATATTGATGACATGTGCAGCCCAGCACCGGCAATAACGCCCACTTTAAGTGGGGGTGTGAGCAGTGACTTTCAGGAAGTAAAGGTAACAATGTTGAAAGTTATTTCTCATTTATATAATATTATATTTTTTATATTTTTTAGTCTAAAAACAAGAAGATTAAATCTAAGAAAGTGATGAAAGTTGTCGATGGCCGCATTCTTGGATTCACAGCTACAAGCTCATCTGATCGGATAAACGTTGGAGATCGTGACTATGGAGATATCTGAAGGTTTCATCTAATTTCTATGCGATGAAATATGAAAAAATAAACGATTTTGGTTATCTATTGATTGATGGAAGAAACTTTAAGGATATCTTCACATTTTCATCTGGCGAATTCTAATTTCCCTTTTCACCACTATTTTCTTATAGATATAAAAAGAATAAATTATTCGGTATGAATACTGAGTGAACTGTTTTTAATTTGGAACTTAATGATGTTGTTGCTATTAAGTTATAAAATATGTTTTTTAATAAAAAAAATAAAGGAAAAACTAAATGTGCCTTTAAATTCTCCAACAATGAAATTGAATAAAATTTAAATCTTTAAGAATATTGGGTTGTTTTTACCACAAGGGATTTTTCGAGATTTTACTCGAATCTGTAAGAATATATCACGTAACTTTTTATCTGTAAGCATACATAAGAGGTTTTTCAGTTTAAGCAAGATTTTTTAGAAAAACAGTGAGAATGAAGAGATAGATGCAATGTATCTACTTCGTAGGGAGATTTAAATTTTCCAATTAAAGTAGTTAAATCCTATTGAACTTTTTTATGTAATAATTAAGGAAATCGTTAATTTAATGAAAATATTAGGAAAGATAATATTCCAAGTATGAGAAGAAACTATCTACCTGAGAAACTTTTTTGAGCACGAATAAACGAATTCAATATAGTTCACTAGTTTCTGACGTAGCAAGTTTTATGGTAAGCGATAAAATAAAGTTAAGTAAAATAATTTAAATATTTATGTTATTCGTAATATCTGTCAATGTACTAAAAAGAGACAAAATATTTTTTTTAATTACGATGAAACTTTATTTCTTAGTACCTACATATGTACAAAAAAATGGAATACACAATATTACCTCATGGCCTGAAAGAAGAAAAACTACCTGAATAAGAAAATTTAATACAAATACTGATGAAATATTATATTAAATTATTTTTTCTTTTTATTTATCTCTACGTGTATCTTTATTAAACTTATATAGTAAAACTTACAATTAGTCAGCAAGAAACTTTTTTTTTAATTTTTCTTTTCTATGACTGTATGATCAATGAAATAATATGAAAATATCTATCATTGTGTATAATAAGATAGTTACACATTATTTGAGAATCATACTGAATGATTTCTTTAATTTCTTGATATTTATTGGTCTTCAAACATTGAAAAAGGGACTTAACTTTAAAAAATGACCAATATGCATTGTCTGTTGTTTCTTTTTCTTTTTGTGAATAAACTATATAACTATGCTCTATTATTTATGTAAACTACACATTAAATTTTTAAGCTGTTAAGTAAAATACTTACTAATAAATCTAAATTAAAAAAAACAAAAATTGTCATATTCAGACGAATATTTAATAGAACTATAGAAGTCATTATTTACAATGTTCTGTAAGGGCATGTTTTCTCTTTTTACAATTATTTATCCCACAAAGAGCGGCTCGTATTTTATGTAAGACTTTTTTAATCAGGGTTGGAAGCTAAATGGAGGTCCTTTAAGATTTCAAGAGCTTTCACGATAGACTATCATTTATTTTATACAGTTAAAATGGTTTTAATTAAAAGCAACATGATTAGACTTCCATCAAAATTTCATTCAAATCAGCTAAACAGTACGAACTGTAATAAGTTGGAACCTGATAGAACTCCATTATTATTGCAAATCGATTTTATTAGCTACCAATCTATTGGAGTTCGAACTGTTTATAGTATTCGAATCATAAATTTGAAAGATGCTTCTATGCAGTATGTTGCTTTTTATTATAGAGCTTTTAACTTAAAAATAATGAAATTTTTGGCGTAGAACTTCTTGCAAACAAATAAGTCCGTTTGAAGAATTAGATAAGCTTCCGATACCTGAATTCATCAGAAAATATTTTAAGGTTTTAACTTCAAATTACTTTTTCAAAGATACATACATAGATCAAATCAAAATAAAACTTTAGGCCAAATAACACTGTCATTCATTCTATAGTTTTAGACATACCCTTTGATTGTGTTTTAATAGATTATTTTGCAATCCTTTAAAATTAGTAAATATTTTTCACGCTTAATTTAAATTTTATGAAAATTGAAAACTTACTTTTTTAATATTGCAATTTTATTATTTCAGTAAAATATAAAGAGTTTTCTTTGTAAAAGCTTTAAAAAATTTGATTTCTGTTCCTCATATACAGCATTTTAAAAAAAGGACTTTATATTAATATTTATAACCATTTATCTATGTTTGTTTTTGAATAAAAAGCTCAAAAACACAAAAGAAAAAAATCGGACATAAAAGTTATCGCAATTGTCTTTAAATAAAATTATCCTGTCTATGGGCTATGAGAGATGCTATTTTTCTTGCTTTAGAGAATATTAAATCAATAAGCTGAATTTAATGAGGGAACAGATGAAAGAGGAAATAATTTAAAAAGAACGTCACTAAAACAAAGATATGGAGGTGCATATGGATAAGAAAAGCCAACAGAAAAGCATAATGCAACATATTTTTGTTGTCGAAAAACTTTCATTTGAAATAATATTCTTTGAAATGTACAAGTTTAATAATACAATATTTAGATTGTATGCATTAGAAAGTACAATTAGAAAATTCAGTATTCACATATACTATATGTGTATTTAGTAGGTATGTAGGTCATTACACTAAATACTTAAATAATGTATTATATTAAATTATAGATCTAATATGTATCCTATTCATTAAATTCTTATTTTAATTTTTCTTTTGTTGCTTATCCAAATATCAATTTTCTGACTGCTTCTTTTTTTCTTGTTTTATTTTTTTATGACAAATCGTTTTTTTTTCATTTGAAAAAGTCAACACTCTTATAAGTTGAATTATTTACAAAGTTATATGTTTAAAGGAGATCTGTTTTAAATTTCAAATTTCTTAATGTTTTCCCTGCATCGCTTTTGTTAGGTCCACAATATTATTAAGCTTCCACCATCATCTTTGTTTCGTCACTATTCGCCGTAACGGCTGAAGTTTTTTTGGATAAATTTAAAGGAGTACCTTCGTGATCTACTGGTGCAATTTGGACTTTAGCTAAAACTTCTTTGCTTGTTTTTATAACGCCGCCTTGATCGATGAAACGATTTAAAATTTCCTGATTCTTCCGATGCTCATCGCTCATTTTCGGTGCAGTTTTAAGAGTTCCCGCTAGGATTGAATGAGTGACTGCAAGACCACTGTTGACAGTGTTGTTGCTGCAGTGAATATTTTGAGACTTTGTATTCGTTAAAATTGTTTGTAACTGACTTTGGCCACCATCAAGAGATTCACCACTCATCGGACAGCGTCGGAATTTTTTATGATACATATGAGGATCAAATATTGCGGGCTTCTCCAAAGCTCTTTTAAGAGTTGGAAGGGACTCAGCAAGTGATGAAGATCCATCTTCTAAAGAACTTCTCGGGGATGAACATGATGAAGAACCAGATCCAATTTTGCCAATTGATCCATCTGATCCACTTTCGATTCCTGAATCTGTAGGACTTTCAAGTTTTCTATTTACTGATGGTATAGGACGTGTGACTGCTGTGATTGTCGTGCCAGCTGGGATATTTGGATGAGTTAATGTTGTTGGGCATTGTTGCACTACAATTTCGTCTTCTGCGCTTGAATTTGAACTTGGATGGTTTAATTGTGGTTGAATGGACTTTTGCCGATAGCCCATCGGACAGCCTTGAAGCTTTGCTAACAATATTGGTGATTGTTTTGTGGGACATTTTATGTGGGGTGAAGAAGAGTCGCTACTACTAATGGTAGACATGCTTATATCCGATGGTTGAGGTGTCAACCGTTGTTGACACGTCATCTCTATGCGTTCAGACTGAGTTTGTTGTGCAGATTGGAAATGATGGTGGTTGATTTCCTTAATTTAATAAAAATTTCGTAATAAAAAACAATTAGACAACATTGAAATTTAATGAAAGTAAAAAATTTGAATTGATTTACAAAAAAGGACTTTCGATAATAATCAAAACAAATATCTTGAGATTAAAATTACCGTGGAATCAGTTATTTCATTCTTATGTTTAACTTGTTGCTGATGCTGCTGTTCATGGCCCAACTGTTGACTCAATTCATTTCTGAATACAATTAATTTCTCAGTATGAAGTGTCGAAAGTGTTTTAAGATCTCCAATAGTATTCATGAGATCTCCCATGAATTCAGGTTCGCTTGGGCGACCTTTTGAAATCACGTGTTGTAAACATTGCTTGAGCTTTGCATGCATTCGATTGATCAGTTCGTAGTTTCTTATTCCATGGCGATCTGGGGCTACTAATACTACTGCACAGAAAAGTGCAATTTCAGCATCTGTTAATTGCATTGCATTTATCCTTTCTGCAAATTTGAAAGTTGAGTCGACTAAGAACCTCGCATTGGCTCCGTTTTGTATTGAATTTCTTCGCATAAGTTGACCATTTAAACATATGATAGAATCCATGGAAGTGTCAAACATCCCAATTAAGCGGACGAATAGTGCATCAAAAAGTCCGGCTTTTAGCAATGTAAATTTATCGCCCTGGGTTAAAAGTTCAAAGCCGGGTATTTTCCCAGCAAATTCAATGACTCCGCGAATCACGTCTGCAAAGCGCTGGGAAAATTCTTGTTCCGATTGTATTTCAGGTGCTGGATTTAAAGGGCAAGCCTAGCGAAAGAAAAGCAAAAAATTAAATTTCACTACTTAGTAAATTATCATGTAAACACACCCTTGTCGGTTCAGTATAATTCGGGCAATCTTTTGCCCTTATTTTCATCTCATGCACACGATCACGCGTGAATTCACAAGTTTCAAGATGTGCACCCACAACAGTGTCGATCACATGCTGAAGATCCTCAAGATCAGTCCAAACATTTGTGGTTATAGCTCGATTTCGTGTCGATTGCTGCATGGCAGCTTCAATGCGAGCCTTTTCACGCTTTGGAACGCGACCAAATCGAACAGCTGAAAGCAGAAAAAAATAAACAATATTTAATTAGAAATTTTTTCTTAAGAAAACTTCTTCAATCGGTTAATTTAATGATTAAGTCTGGTCTTTTTTAATTTTTAACACCAATTTATATCATATGTGAATAATGGGAATTAGTTCTTCTTGACAAGAGAATGAAAAAAACTTTTGCGAATGTGAGCTCTAATTTGCAAAAAATTTAAACGTAATTTTTGAAGACCTGATATGAATGAATCTTTGGCCATGTGAAGATTCATCGCACCAACACATTGACATTTCACGTGTCAAGGCCATGTGCGTGCGTCATCCTGCTCACCCTCCCTCATAATCTTTTTTTTTGTTGTAACAGAAAGGGAAAATTTTTGTTCAAGTTCATGCTATGTGCGTCGCTGCTTTCCTTTTCGACGGTTAATATTAGGAGATTTTCTCTTATATTCTACAAATTCTTGGTGTTTTAGATATACCAGAAGACAAGAGTGAGGAGGTTTACGCGCCAAAATGGTGGAAACGTTTAACATTCCCACACAATTGGACAAATATCAACTCTAGAACCATCCGAAGGAAAGGCATTTCTGTTTCTATAGCTCGATTCTCAAGGTCACGCGCGTGTAGCTGTTTTTTTTTCCGTGAATTTTATTTACTTTTTTTTTCTTTTTGTAACGAGAATTTAGTAATGCTTATTATCCGAATGATTTTGTTATCGGTGGTTTAAATATTGAGTGTTCATTTAAAATGCTTGTTTTTCTTTTCTAATTTTCTTCCACCTTCATCATTCATTTAAAACAATGTAAATGCATATCTATCAATGTTTATGAGGCAAGGTTCAAGGGTGAAAACGAAATTCAAAAGCAAACCGGAGAGAGGAAGTAAAGCTGATGTCTCGCAAAATATTTTTTAAGCGAACAGCGAAACCTCAAAAACACAGTTTCATAGTTTCCGCAATTGCTAAATTAGATCAAGACACAAACATACAAAAACTTACAAACAAATACACACAACTTGTACATTTAAACAAACAAATCATTTAATATTCGACAAATCCATTTCGGCTACTAGTCAACTGTATATGTAGGAATATATATGTATTTATGTAGAAATGATGATGATGTCAAGGTTATGGCCTTGAATGAAGCTCTTGAACGTTTGAATGTCGATTAAGGTCAATGTGGAAGATCATGATTAAAACTTACGATATGTCGCGTTATCTCGAAGAATGCCTCGTAAAATCGGCGAATCCTCGCTCATCTTCTACACCTCTCACTCCCACCGCTAGTATTGAACAAGCGATGAAACATTTGGATAGTTTATTATTTTTCAAATCAAATTAATTTAATTTAGGAACAATGATAATTTTGATTTGCTGAGTAGATACAAATGTTGAAAATATTTTTTTCCTTACTCAATTTTCTATTTTCTAAATTTTGAAAAGCTTCATGATTTTTTGCCGAAATTAAAAGAAACGCACAATTTGATATCCGATCGCAACCATTACTTTTCAGAAACTGCCAAACTCATTTTCATCAAAATCTCACTACAAAGCTAAAAAAATACTCTGCAGCGAGCTTTGCTTCTCTTTTTCCTTTAATGTTTAGAGCCATAAAACATTAAAACATTGCAGCAAAACAACAAAGAAAACACGTTTTCTTTGATGCTTTGCTGTAATGTTTTAAATTATTCAAAAGATATTTCAATTTCTATGTTATCAAAAAATTCAAATATCGTTTTAAATTTCTTTTTCTATTTGCAGAACAATAATTGAAAGAGGACCGACATTAATTGTAAGTATATTATTTATAACTTTTTTAAGATTAATAAACATTTGAATATGTGATGACTAGATAACTAAGTAAAATACGGATTTAATTATTCTTTTAAGCTATCTACATTTCAGACGTCATTGTGTGCTTCAATACTAATTACCTAGATACTAATATCCGATAAATCTTTTATTTAATAAAATATTAAACACAAAACGTTTCATAATTTTTTTAGAAATAGAAAATTGTAGTATTGCTTTTACACGATAGATGGCGATTAAAGCAGTTAATATTTCTTTGTTAACTTTGTATGAAGAATTTATGTGAATAATCGGATTAGTCCTAAAATTGATGAAATACTTTATAATATATATATAAATCATCAATTAAATTTCTTTTTTTTTGTTGATACTATTTAATGAGAAAGACTTTTCATGAAATCATCAAATTATTTTTTTTACTTCTGTACAGATAGGTGGGAAGTTCAATAGCAGTACAAAACTTTTCTAATAAACATTTTTTAATCATGTGAGATTCATAGTTAAAGGATTTTAAAAAAAAAAGTAGTATACATATTGTTATGATACATGTTATATACATTTGTTAAAAGTGAAACTTTTACATAAAATAACATTTCGTAACTAATTAGCATGCAGCAAAGAAAAAAAATCGCTATGTTATGCTATAATAATAAGTTAACTAAAGAAATTTCCGAAGTGAAAGCTTTTTGCAATAAATATGAAATAATTATTATTTCAAATGCTGCGTTGCCTTATTTTAATCTTACAACCACCACTTGAATCGAGTAACTGTATAAAATAAATAAATATTTAGAAAAGAACACATTGACCTAATTTCCCATCCAGAACCTTCGCAGAAAGTTTATTGAACTTTGAACTTTTCCCTCTTTCTGTTTTCAGGGAAAATATTTACGTAACTTTTTAAGGATGTAAGAATGAGCCCTGAATATTTTTTATGTCAATGACTTTTGAGCTCAATTTTTAATAATGGCTTTTTCTCTCAAAATGTTGAGTACAAAATATGTACAATTTGCTCGTATGACCTACTTTCAAGTACTTCGAGCTTATTTGAAAAGTTCAATGAACTACAGTCTCATACATAGAAACTAAGTAGTTTCAAGGAGAAACTATATTGAACTCAATTTCACGATTTTATATGTATATAAGCTTATATAAGTAAATATACTTATTTATTTATTTATATATTGAAAGCGAAAATATAATTCACATAAAAATATATAAAAAAAATTTATTGGCAAAAATATATTTAATAAAGAACTTGCAAGCTATTAGCACTCTAAATACCCCATAGAAAAAAGGTGACTGGGATTGTTCGCATGCTTATTCAAATACTACTACACTTTATGGGTGTCGAGGGCGAATATGTAAGCGAACTACGTAGAGAGCGAACTAAATGTGAATGAACTTTTTTCAGGTCGTTTTTGTCATTGTGGAAAAGCAAATGAATAAAAAAAGAGATTGAACAGTCCAAGAAAGGATGACTGATCAAATATCAGAGTGTATATTGTTTGTAGAAATATCTGCGTCATAGGTAAGCAGTAAAAGAAGATGCATCAGATCAAATTTTTATGCAGATTATAAATTTGAGAGCATTTCTAAAATCTATCCAGGGATAATTTTTTGCTTTTGCCTCCTCTCATTGGCCCACATTCATCTCTTTCTTGTTAAGGTCAACGAACTTTTTACGATCATTTTCTATGTTGGAATTTTAAAAAAGACGACTCAAATGGTTTACGAATACTAATCTATTATAAATTTATGAAATTTTATATTAAATGTGATTGTTTTATAGTATTATAAAATGGAATACAACTTGTATAATAGAAGGACTATGCATACATTGATCAGGTATAAAGGTTGTAAAAGATACGTTATAAAATTTAGCTCTAATTTGACTTCTGATTTTTTTTTCACTTTGTTACTACCTAATATTCCCAACAAACTCTGTTTGTTTTTCGAAGGCAACACAATTTTAACAATTCAAGGTGAGAACTTATGTATAAATTTATATCCGTTTTCTTCATATAAAATTTATTAAGTAAATATTCCGCCAATTATTGCATTAACTATTATGTTTATGAAGAACATTTAAGTATTTATTTTCTCAGAAATAGATTGGTCATTATTTTTTTGTAGATAAAGCAGACTGACTGACATATTACACGATTCTAATAATAATATAAGAAAATGTGTGATAAACCAAAAATCTCTTTTCAAATATGAATTAAAACTCACCGTCCCTGCTCATTCCTACAGCGATACATTTTTTTAACCTGCAGTACTGACATCTGTTGCGGTTTACCCGTTGTATCATACACTGTTGATTTTTCGTACAAGGTCGATATTGAATTTTTTGCTGAATAGAGCGACGGAAGAAACCCTGGAATCAAAATGAATAAAGAGAATTTTTTAATTTTTATTTCGAATTATCTTACTAACAGAATGTGCAAACATTTGAAAATTATGATTTTTATTTTTTCACTTTCCCTTTTCGTTTTTGCATTTGGTTAGGCTGTGAAAAAAAGAGAGTTCAAAATCATTTCATAATCGTTCCCAATAAGTTTCTTTTCTCTTCGCTAAACTAACTCCAAACGAAAATATTCCGTTTACTGTGTTGATGAATATTGTGCGAACGTGCGCATACTACAAAATCGTGAGAATATTGTTTCCTTCACTAACAGAAATAATGATGGAAGAGTAAAGAGACGTGAATGAACTGAAAGTGGAGCAAAGTTGTTTTCATCTCAAAAAAAAAAGAAAATTTATTTTTGTGTTACTGACTCGACATCGAAACGAACTTGCAGTATTAATGACTCTTACGTCTGTGTCAGTACTTCAAAAGCATTTTTTTTGTTCAACACATTCATGCTTCTTATGACGAAATAAACTTTAAAGTGAATGCAAGGAAAACAAAATATTTTCATCGCACACAACTCTAGTTTCGTACACAACTACATTTTGCAACTGTTGAGACTTTCTGGTCGAGACTTGAAAAGTTCAATGAACCTCAGTGTGATTCACTAAATAAATATACATAATGATTTCACACTAATTTTACAGAGTATTTAAATTGTATAATAATAAATAATTCTATTTTGTTCTTATTAAATAATATTTCATTGTGAGAAATATATTTTCCCAAAATTATTTAAGCTTTGCAATAAACTTACAGTATTTTCTTTGAAATTTTCTTCTAACTGCCAACATAATTCTTCAATTTTATTTTTCGCTTCATGATCACATTCGTCATCTTCCTCATCACAACCTGAATCATTAGGACATTCACAGCATTCACCATCGGATGGTGAACCACTTGAGCTTGAACTTGAGCCTGGCTCAGTGCCCGAATCATCCTCCCCACTTGATAAAAACTTTTTATTATCCGTTGATTTACCCAAAATCCTTCTTTTCTTTGTCCATCGTCGGAAGTCATCGGAAGTTAAAACTAAGTCATCATCACGAAGAGTATCTTTGTTTTTAACGCGTTTTGAACACATTATGGACATTGGAGTTTTAAGAACAAGTGGTTTAGACTTTAACATTTGCACAAGCACAGATTCACTTGTATTATCCATGATTTCTCATTGATTTTTTTTTTTATCTTTGAGACCGAATTTATACCTTTTTGTAGTTTTGAAACTTCAGATTTTCATGGAAGTATAATGATTACAAAATAACATAGAAGAATATTATCTTTAAGGTTTTATGATCAATTTGTTTATGTATTTTGTTTTGTTCAGATTATTTTTTTCTTTGAAAAACTGAACTATCGTATTTTAATTTAATATCCTTACGATCTTTTATTTTCACCAATCAATCGTCTCTAATCACATGAAATGTTTTTTAATATATTTTTCCTATTTTTTGTTAAATAAAAAAGCTTATAATAAGTATTCGACAAGAGAATCAGAGAATAACGATGTCATCGCGCTGTATTACTGATTGTGACTGAAAATTACAGCACTCAATGGCACACTTCGGTTTGAATTGAAAAAATATGTAGAAACGAAATGAGCGCAATACATTCATAAGTAAAAATATATTCCTACCTAACTCTATATGTGTGAGATTTAAGAGACTTGCCAAACTTAGTTTTGTATGTGTGTGTACTAACTTTTTGTCCTTACGTAATATAAGTATGGGCTCCAATAATGTATCCACAATGTTTTATCATTTATTTTGTCGGATTTTTCAATTAGATATTCCAATTTTTAGGAATTTAATAAGTTTTTTAAAAATTGTATATGCAGTAACTGCTTGTCATACTTATTATAATTAAGCTATATTAAATTTAATTCTCTTCTTCCTAGGAACATTCTAATAATTTTCTAAACATCATACAAAATAGTTTTGTTAAATATTACTATCTAATTATCGCTTCGCAATGAAAATGTCACTTAGTTAAAAGTTTAACAAAGTGAATGAGACATATGTAGATCATATAAAATTCAATTTTTCTATTAAAGCAAAATAAAGTTAAATTTTCGGGTTCATCGTTATTGTCTTATCAACCTCAAATGCAGTTTATAATAATTATATCTCTTGTATTTATTGCAAACCCTTGTATTGAAGATATCTTAATTAACAGCTTAATTTATGATTCTTCAAAACCTCAAACTTGTTAAGGGAAAAATAATTGTTTGAAAACATAAATTTGTGAAAACGCGTCACAAACGAAAATACCAGCAGTAATCTGGAAAGTTCACCTAGGACTCAATTTGTGTATTTTGCAAGGATTCACTACGATATGTATGTACCTATCTGTACAGGAAATTTTCACCGGTTTTTTGAATTTCGCAAGAATTCATTTTTATTTATCAATATTTTGTAGATTTCCTTAATTTTTCAAAATAAATGTGAAACACAAAGCACATTGTTTCATATTATAATAAATAAATGACAAAAAGCGAGGCTTTCGACGATATAAGCTGGAACATAAGGGCTTATTTTCCAAAGTTGCTTCAAATTCTACATAAAATTTTAAAAGAAATTGGACGTCTGAGAATTAAAGTAACGCATGACTCTAGAATAATTAGAATCTAAATTAGAAAAGCGACAAATAAGTTTTTTAATAAAAACTTCTTTTTATTAACAGGGAAAAAAGTGTTGAAAGAAAATTAATAAAAAGAAGTTTTAATATAAAAAAATAGGTTTAAGGAGGGAAAATATACAAGGTTTCAAGGAATCGGCTCTCAAAGGTTCAGCAAACCTCGTGTAAAGTCAATGTTAATATTTTATCCTTTTTGTTGTTATTCTCAAAAAATGTAGATTTCTTTAAACAACACCGAATTTATTCGTGTTTTTCATTACATTCTTTTTGGATTAATAAATTTACTGGCGATTCGATATTTCAAATATTTTTTGTAAAGCCTTAATTTCTGTCCTATTCATCCTGTACATGAGAAATTTCGAATTATGTCTCTTTTAAGAATACGCTTTCATGTTTTGCATTAGGTAAAGCTAGAAAAAAGCTTACTCTCTTTATTTTGATAGTGTAAGTTGCTCTATTGTGTGCATGTATTATTGCCAACTTAAATACATTAATATTATATTTCATAAGCCATAGTTGTGTTCTTTCATGAAACTAATATTAAAATAAAAAATGTCTCTTGACCTAATTACAGTTCACCGACTTCGGTTCAAGCAATTTCAATCCCGCGCGCGATCACAGTAATAGATTAAAAAAAGCATATTATTTATAAGATATAACACTAAATATTGTAAGACCAATTCATATTAGATTTACTTTATTTCTAAAAATTATTTATTAAATTCTATAAAATTTTAATTTGAGGGTCAACGCAGTTCATTGCATGAAGTCTGTTAAATTGGGGTATACGTATCGATACATACGTAAAATACAAACGGCTACGAACCACGTCTGGGTTACAAGGTAGATTGAATTTTAAATTCTTTATCATTTTTAACAACATGTAGGAAAATGGGAAATAGCTAGAGAATGGTTATTCAAAGAAGTGAAAAATGATTATCATTTTTAGCACCAAATATACACTTTTTATAAAGTTTTAAATACTTCAAAGATCTATTTTGGAATCAACAAATGTCATCATCAGAAGAATCTGATTCAAACAAAGATTTAAAATATTATGAATGATGAATCACAATATATTAGCTGATTCTTTAATAAAAGGATCAAATAGTTAGTATATCTAAATATTATTGCTTGAAGAAATAATTTATAGAAAAATGAAGTAGATATCAGCATTATTATTTAAAATTTATAAATTCCTTTTGATTCATAAAGGAAAAAGGGAAATAAATATATTTCATACTGTGATGAGAGTTGGACGATAAAACTTGGAAGATTGGATCGTAGATCGGATCGCCCAACTCTGACTCTGATTTTATATACACTGTTAGACTAAAGAAATTGGGCGATAAACTTTTTTTGTGTCACCTACTAAGAAACATTTTAACGAGTCTTATTCATTCAATCGCTTCTACGTTTCTCATTTTTTTTAAATTCAGGAAATACACATGACGTAATGTTTGCATGAATTAATTTACCACTTCGTATACTGAATGAACGTAGACCACTCAGAAAATAAGAATATCTATTCCCTCATACTAAGATGTTACATGAAAAAGTATTTGCAAATCATAGACAATATTTTTATGATGATTTCCTTCGCCTCAGTTTATCTTCTTAATTTTTTTTGACATTCAAAGTTTTAATGTTTGTACATCGACCTGATATCATTTTCACGATAGATACCAGGAGTATGCAAAACGGACGACAGTGACTAGCTAGCATAACCCGATTTTCTTTGAGATCGGAAAGTGTTGTCATTGTCATTTGTTGTCAGTATTTTATACGTAAAACAGGGTCTTTTTAGTCCCTGTCAAAGACCTGATGATGATGACTTTAATTTCCGTAACATTATTATTATTATTATTATTATTATTATTATGCTAAGAAGTCTTGTTGGAAATATTTTCGCATAAAACGTTTTAACTCTGATACTCAAATTTGAATAATTTATTTAATCTTTTTTTTTTTAATTTTAATAAAATAAAATAGTTTTTGGAAATCAGATGGTCAACTAGAGAAAGTATTCAACTAGAAAACACATAAGTCAAATTAAATTTTCATAACAAAAGTTGATGAACTCTGTTACATTCACATTGAACAAAAGGTAATTGATTAATAACATATAAAGGAGTGTAAAAGTCAACGATCTTTAAGGTAAATGACTAAAAGAAAATCTAAACATTATTTCATTAGATTTAACCAATGCAATTGTACATAATATGGTTCAAGTGCTGTGCAGATTATGAGTGGTTGTGTTGGAAAAATTGGACCTCTATATCATTTTATAAAGGGTTATTGACTTAATGTTATAGCTTGAATTTAAAGCAACAACGATTTAACTTTTAAAGAGCAATGAAATAAGGAAATAATTATTAAAATTTTCTTAAAAACATTTGATGTTTGATGCGCTTTGTGAAAAGTTCAATAAGGTCACTGAACTTTCAATTTGAAGCTTGTGCGCTAAAAGTAAAATAATCTTAGAGATTTCAAAAACAAAAACATTTTTTGTTGTAACCCCCTTCATTGCACAAACATTCAAAGGGTATGTTGGAATTCGAGAAGAGCATTGAATTTTTCCTCATTTTTTGAAAAAATTGAAAAAACATTGAGAAATGAATGTGTCTTTGCTTAGTATCTCTGAAATGAGTTAAGCGACATCTCACGGAATTTTTATTAAAAACGAATGGAAGACGAATACATATGACTAGATTGCCTAAGTATTTAAGATAATCTTTCCTGTTCAAAAAAACACTCTATTTAAAAATTCATCATGATATGAGAGAGTTACTAAAACCAAAAAGAAATAAAATCCTTAAATGACGTTCAGTAACAGTTCTAGTCAAAAACTAAACGATTTCTTTAATATTATTACTGAGAAGCTTATGACAGAAATTTAAATTACATGTACTTACTTTTACTTCGTTTTAGGTTTTTTAAAGTATGCAAAAATATAGCTTGTAAGGAAAAATCAAATTCTTTGTTTCATATTGCATGGAATAAATGTGGTTTCAAAGAGGACAATAACCTTTATATCTTTCGATTCGTTTTACGTTTTCCTTCTTTCTCTTTTAAGTTTTCATTCCAGAAATGAAAGCATAACATAGTGTGTTGTTTTGAACATCGAGTGTTTTTTTTAATTTGAATGTGTGAGTAATTCTTTTTTTTGAGGTCAATGTCTCAATAGCAGAAAAAAAATGTAAGCGGGAAAAGAACTTGCTTAGAGAACCAACAAACATTTGGGTTTTTACTTTATAATTGCATTTATCTGAATCAATAAAGCTATTTTTGCTAGAGAAAAACTTAACTTATAGTTAAGGAAAGTTTACTCACCTTGCAGCCTTCGCAAGAATGAACGCCATAATGAAAGCCGGATGCTTTGTCACCGCAAACACGACACAACACATTTGTACCGTCAAATTCTGCAAATAAATTCATATTAAATTTTTAGTGTGATTTAATATAAATAAACTGTTTTTTATAGATCTAAAATATTTAGATATTTCAAAATCATTCCCTAAAATCTTTACAATTTAATACTTTTATGAAGTTGGTATTCATTGCTTTAAATAATCTTCGGAAATATACCAATAACTTAATGAATAAACAGCGAAACAAACGTAAAAAATGAAAAATAACTTTCACCAAAAATTTCTTTTCACTCTCGATACAAAAAAGAAATCAAAAGAAAGTGATGAAAGCAAGAAACATTGAATGAATTGAATAAAGTGAAATGGAAAGAGAAAGGAAACGATGGCTTCAAAGAAAGAGATAGAAAATATAAGCCAAGTTCAATGAACTTGGAAAAATTTCGAATTTATGAAATACTGAAAATTGGAAAAGATTAGGCTAATCGTTTCTTAAAATATCTAATAAAATAATTTGTTTTTTTGTCTATCAAGCATGTTTTCTGTTTTTGCCATTTATTTAAAATTTTATAATTTTTTAAATATCAGAAGATTTTTAATCAAATCAGTTTGATTAGGTATATTTCTATCATTGGATTTGAATAATTATCAATGGTATTCAAATATAATTGTCTAACTATTTAACCAGAATAGTACTTTTGATTATTACTTCTAAACGATAAGGATATAAATTTTTTGACATTGACTTGGCAGTTCTTATTCTATACATATTCTCTCTTGAAAAAGCTACACACATGTGTAGCTTTTTTACTCTCAGTATATTATTTCTGGAAAAAGAACGAATGGTATGTAAAACGGGAGAGAACGTTTATAAGTACTAACACATTCGCAAGAATACATTTTTGAATTCAAGGTCAACGTCCGCCCTGACAAGGAGAAATATATATATACTCATATTCCATCATCCATTCTCGCCTCAAATGTTATTTGATAAAACTTGAATGTACATATTGTTTCTAATTTTATAAATTATTTGATCTATTAAATTATATAAATACAGATCAGAAGTTTATAAGGATAATTATACCTAAGTTCAGATCTTCTTCACTTTTAGAAGAAAGATTCGGTTTTTGTTGCATAATTTGTTGACTTTTAATTGATGACATGTATTCATTTTTTGATGGATTAACTATTTCACAATCACTCATTTGTAGACAATGAACTTTCTTCATGACAGATGTAGTAGAATCACCATGAGATTGTGTGCATTCTGGAACTTGTATCATTGATAGTATTGAAGAACGCGACATTGGAAGCGGTTCTTGATCCGCCGAAGAAGAATCAGGAAACATTAGCATTTTATATTTATGTTCTTTATAATGAAATAAAAGTTTTGTGTACTATAAATTCATTTTAATTGCTTTCTCAGCTTTAATAATAATTCTCAAAATTTAATTTCCTGTGACATAAGTTTTTCATCCCCGCAGACGATGCAAGGACAAGGTCATCGGGACCTTCACTGTCACGAGGAGCACAAACACGCGTGTACATCAATTCTTTTATCTGACTCACACCCACTTCTCTTTATATATTATTATTATTATTCGTTCCAATATTATTTTTTTTATTAGTTTCCTTTATCTTTTATAATATTTCATTTCTTAGTGATTATTTCAACTTTCATTTGAACTTTCACAAATTTCCCTTGTCTCTCCCGTCTTTCCACACAATAATATCAATGAAAAAAGCGCGCTCTGCGACAAATTGTTTAACCGTACACGTCCGCACTATACTCAGTCTAGATTTATACTAAAATAATTTCAAAATGAGAAAAAATATCTGAGCGAAAAAGCTATGAGTGTGGTAAGAGAGAAGAATGCACGGAAATCGAAACAAACTGAGAGGTAAGCTTCACGATTTTTTAACAAATATTTATGTTTATCCTTTAAAAATTTCCAATTTGCTTCAATATAAAAGAAATTTTTATTTAAGAAGTTTACTGAAATTGATATTTTTAAAATTCAAAACTTTCGTATTGATAAATAAACGTATTTATTTTATCAAGAGCTTTTCTTATTTGCTCCTCAAAATTTTCGACCTTGAATAAGTCCATCGCACTCTTCATACTCTGCCTAATACACTGCCTTTAGATTATTCGCCAAAGGAACTCTTAACTGAAATCATTGATAATTATTACGCATATATATGTATATATACATAAACTTAAATAAAATTCAATCAAAATATATTAAATATAAATATAATTGGTTTTAAAAATTTACTTTCGAGAGAGTAAAAAATTGAGATTTCAGCAATAATGAAAGAAAGTGACTACCTTCCTAGTTATGAAACATTTATCCTTAATCAAATTAGCAAAATATACGTATGTTTTATAGTAGAGTCTTCATAAATAATTAACTATAGTACAGTTCTAAAATAAGAATCTTTTTTACTGAGAATACCAATAATTATCATTATAGAATTAGAAATATATATTCTATTTTTTATTGATCGATTCTTTCGTAGATGGAATTCACTGTAGGATTCTCATTCAGAAGTTCATGAGAATGACCGGCATTGACCCATAATAGCGAAAATATACCGAAAAATCGCACATTATAGTAAAATAACATAAAAAATTTCACTAACACAATTCTATTTTAATGAAAAATTTGCACAACAAACTAACACTGTTGTTATAGAATAATTCCTGGTTTGTATTTTTGTACTGTGGAATATTTTCTGAGCCATCCAAACAAGAAGAAGAAGATAAAATGACGCTCATATTTTTTCCTCTCTCCCGTTGCTCTCCCACAATTTCGCGTTTAATTTTATTTTTGATACGGAACAGAAAGCTTTAGAAACAGCAAAGAGCGAGTTGAAAAATATTCAAGGTTAGTCGTTCATTGACACTTTCTTGTTTTTCTCCCGTCGTATCGCCTCAAGTGTTCTTTACTACACATACACACACAAACGAATGGATAAAGTGAAACAATAGGTATACATAAACACTTACGCACATATAAATGAACTTTCAGATAAAACCATTGTGAAAATTCCCGTTGACTTCGTTTGTCATTTAAATAGAACTATCTTGTTGAGGGCGTAGAAATGTAACATGATTAAAGTTATTTAAATGAAAATAAATAAAAATTAAAATATAGAGATTTTTATTCAAAATTATAGAAAAATTAGTGATCTAATAAGTTATGACACATGATATAGGATTTGTTTCCTAACATATTGAAGCAAACATTTTTTGTCAAACACAACTTGGACTCAGAGTAAGAAATGTAGGTACCAAATATCATATTTAAAAATAATATCATAATTCAGTAATATATGTATTTTATTTATTTTCTTAATTTCTCTGTGGAAATTAACCACTCATATGTCGATTAGCGTACTTAGAAAATAATATATTTTAAAAATGTAATTTCGATCGCCATTGTGAAAAGCGGAATCTAATTGCTTTTAGCCAAAATATATTTTGAAGTTCTTCAGTCGAATACTGTTCGTGCTAATCATTTATTTGCAGATAAAAGAAGAGAAAATATTTATCAAAGTAGCATTGAAAGTAAAATGTATAAGTGTTTAAAAATCATTTAAAAACATTTTCATGCTTTTCGCAAAGAGCCATGAAAATGGATATGAGGTTGAAGTTGGGAGCACCAAATGTATGTATATTACTTCTCGATTCATCTACTCTATGTAGATTCGAAAAAGAAAACTCTTTAGAAAAGTAAAAATCTCTTGGCATTTGATGTGGTTCTTATAGTTTATGAAATCTTTTTTAATCATGATCAGTGTTGACGAAGAAAAACTAAATTGGAAAGTAGAAATCTTGTTTTCTTTTAATTCGATGAATTTTTTGATATCTGATTAGTATGATATGTATTCAAAATAATAATTTATAATTATTAGATATTGAAGAATTTTGCCAAAGACTGAGATTATTCTGGGATGATTCTGTTTGAAAGATTACAAGATTTTAATTCAAATCAAACACAATTATTTCGAAATTATAGTAGATCATATATGCTAAACATGAACTATGAGTATCTTTTCTTTGTTTTTATATTTTGTTCTTGTATTATGTTTCTATATATTTTTAGAAAGGTTTAAAATGAATAATTAATAAACTGATTTTATGTTCATAAATATAATCTTTATCAAAATTGGTAGATAAAAATTCTTAGGATAACTTAAAATCTTGAAATTTTGAGATCTCAGGACATTGTCGACAATATAAGCAGAGTTGGCAATTCAATAAGCGCTTCTTCTACAAGTGCAAAAATTTGTAGCATTCGGAACTTCAAGGTAGCGACAACATTGCGTTAGTAAGAACTTTTGAAAATTTGTGAAAATTTTTATATTTAGATAATCAAAAAATGAGAAATTGTTGAAAAATGTTAAAAACTTCCTAAAGTTTTTGGAAATTGATGAAAAAATATTGTTTACATGTTTATCAAAATAAAAAGATTGAAAGATAATTTGGAACTTCTTTTATAAAAATTTACATGATAAACTATACAGATCACATTCTGCACATACACTTTGAAATAAATAACTAACACAAGAATGACCTACATAGGCGAAGGTTAAAAATATCTCTTAGGTTGAAAGTATTTTCTGTACATGGCACATGTACACTAAATAGAATGCAGGTCATTCAACCTCTTTCCCTTCTTTTTTCAAAGAATCTTACAATCCTAACTTACATTTAGAGTTATTATACACTGTGAATGGTTTTCGCCGCGAATGATTTCTCACATCTTTTCTTCACATTAGCTTTATGAAGAAGCTTCGCTATCAATTGCGCTGAAGGTCTCCTAAAAAATATTCAGGGATTGTGAAGCTTTTAAATACTGTATAACGTGTTGGGGATCGCTTCAAATAAAAAAAGATATCATTTAATTTTTTCGTCATTTTAACTCTTTTTTTTCACTTTCAGCAACTTTTTCTTTTGGTTTTTCATCACTTTTCTTTCATGTTTTTCAAATCTGAGAAAAGCAACGAAGCAAAGATAAACTTCAACTCTTTTAAATAATTCTGTTTTTACAGATTTTGATTTTTGTTACAGAAATACAATTAATTTTGAGTTGCATTTTCGCTCTCATGTTACGGCTGTGAATAATTTGTTTTCTCTGTGAACAACAAAAATGTTTAATGTTTTATTTTGAATGATTCTGAACACACTGATGAAGTTAATTCATTTCCAAATACTGATTCATAATCTCAATTAGACTGAGAATCTTCTGATGTCACACTGGCTCTCCTTGGTAACGGGAATAAAAAGTTATCAACAGTCAAAGTTGAAAAATATTTTTTCTTCGTTCACAGAGTATCTATCATGTCTTTAGCCCGGCGATACAGATTTTGCTCTCTCCCTATTTTCTATTGCTTTTCTTATTCTCATTTTTCTCTGTTTCCATATAGGTAATATCGTTCGTTTACACTCTGTTCAAGGGGTAAATCAGCAAAAAAATTAGCTGTAAAAAGCACTATTTGCCCGAAAAGCACTAAAACCACTATGAAGCTTCATCACTATGAAAAAATATGAATATATAAAAATTTCAAATTCATGTGGGAATGAATTTTAAATTTTTTCAGAATTCCAAAGGAACAAACATAAATTTCATTATCATCAGTTCTTAGACAGGAACTTGAAAGACCCCTTTACCTGATTGTTTAGAGGGAATCTGGAGGCAATGGACGTCTAGTTTGTAGAATCTATGGGAAAGTTGTTTCTCTATATATACTCCATCCCCAATGTCTATTTTTTGAAGGTTTATTATTTTTATTGTTTTTGAAAATATTAATTGGATATCCGTATTTCTTCACTTATGGTACTTTAAGTGTTTCTAGTACTTTTCAGACCAATAGTTTTTACTACCAATTTTTTTTTGTTGTTCTACCCCTTGGAAGTTATAATGGTATGCCAAATGAATAGCAAAGCTTGAGCAAAGTAGTACACGTGTCAATATAAAATTTATATGTATTTGTCTACTCGGTTTTCCATACATTTCTGTTCACTTAATCGTGAAAAAAAAGATAGCACTTTTTATTTATCGTTTCAAATCATATTTAATATTGTTTTAATTAAAAGTTGTATAAAGATAGTTTTTAATTTTCAAAAAGAAATGATTATTATTATTATTATTATTATTATTTTGAGGCCATTTTGAGGTCATTTACACGGATTGCATAAATCTTGAGCAGCATGTTATTTTTAAAGAGAGAAGAAGAAACAAGAAAATGAAATGTTAGCCTCAAGAAGGGTAAGTTGAATGATAACAATATATTGCAAACACATCATACAACCAGAAGTATATATGTACATAAATATATTTATTTCTTTAATGTCAAGTTCAAATTTGCCTTCTTAGCAAAAATTCGGATAAACTAAAGTAAAATTAATTTATGTTGTTCTTTTAACTAGTCCCATGAGTTACTAATTCAAAATATTTTTTTTTATTTACTTCTATTAACCTACAGTTTTTTTTACTGAGAAATTACATAGAAACCTTTATTTTATGAATCTTGTGTTTTTTGTAAACTTTTAGGATTATCCTACCTCCAAACACTTTGAAATGGTGATGTCAGTCCATCATTTGATATTTGGACTGTCATAAATTGTTCATCCTTATATCAACTTTTAACGTATAACCAAAAAACTAATTATTGTTGTGAAATCTCTCTATGCTACTGCAAAAATTTAGTTTATTTCAATCATTTATTAAACTTTTGTTTGTAATACAGTGTACGCTTCGTATATGCAAACCGAAGGGAGCCACAATTATAAAGTTTTTTCATTTATGGAACATACATCTCAAGCAAATTCTTTCAAAGATAGTTTCACTCATACAGCTTTTCAGAGTTTGCATTTATATAGCGTCCGATGTAATATAAATCATCATTATTTCACCTTTCTTGCCGACTAAAATTTCACTGTAGGTATATTTATGGCGAATCCAGAAGAAATGAAAATGTTTCTTTATTATTTTGGAATGAAATAAATCGAGATAATTTTCCTGATTTTAATACTCAACATTTTATTCAAGTAGATAAGTAAATTCATTCTCGCAATATCTTTTTATTTTCTATGTTTAAGTATACCTTCGGTGGTGGGACAATGACCGACAAACACATAGAAATTAGAATCAGAAAAAATCGTAAAGGAATAGAACCTTATAAAACATTTGTCCACATTTAACTTTATCTTTTTATTACAGTTAAGTTTTACATAATTAATAATAAACTAATTTAACTTAATTTTGGTTCATTGTCGACAACTTCAGTGTATGAATTCACATATACTGTTCACTTAAATGTTAACCAACTGATTAGGATTAAAAGAACCCGACTAAATATTTTCATTAAATCTAAACGAAGAGTTTAGGTGCGAAAATACCTAATCATTTTCAATAGTGCAATCAGTACTTTTTACCATTGAACATTGAAAGAAATATCTGAATAGGTTTCCTATGTCATCTTAATTGAAATATAAGGTTTTCTTGAATTTATGAACATATTATGAATAAACAGTCACAAAAGACTTTTTAAAGACAATCTGTTTATATGAATTAAATATAAATTATCTAAATAAATAATCAAATATAATTTCTTAAATAAAAATATTGATTATTGTGAATAAAAGCCAAAGTAAGTTATTTAATTTTCAGGATATTATTTTAGAAATTGGACGCGTCATTTTATTTTCCATTGGGGAGTTTTTTTTTTTATTAGAAAGAAATAGTTCAAAACGAATGCTTAAGGTTACAATTGGAGAAAATTATGAAAACTTTGTGAAAGGAGGAGAAATGAAAACGAAGACTATACATAGAAAGTAAATATCTACATAGCATCAACATTAACTCACACAAACATGTTTTAAATTCCACTTCCACTTGCAATGTTAATGACCTACAACTCGCAATTTTTCTCTATGCTTTTCCTTTAGACGCTTGGCTCTGTTATGTTAGTAATTTTACTGCAGTGCTGAGCAGTGAAAATTAGGGTAGGGAAACGAAAGAGAGTTGAAAAATTATCCGTAATATGAAAAATGTTATTGATTTTGTCTGGGCATTTTCAAAAATCTTTATATGTTTATAAAAAACCATGAAACTTACCCAAATCAGGAATAGAACTAGTTGGTTCTTCGTTGGAAACTATTTTGATAGTTTTTATAGGCGTTGGTGGAGGGCCCATCTCATCAATAATTACTTCACTAGAAGAAACTCTGAAGTTATCTTCATAAGTCTGATTGCTATCATAGATAGCCCGGAAATCGTGAGTGGGGTGTATACATCGTAACTCAGGAGACGATGTGGATGAAATATTAGATTTCTTGTAAAAATGAGATGAGTTAACTTCCGCATTTTGAGTTTTTTGAACTTGATGGTTATCCAAATGGTCGAGGATAAGTTGATGGTTTTCATAACTTCTTTGATGTTCTGGTGTAATCATTTATAAATTTATTTCTTTTCACGATTTAATGTATTTTGGGGTAACACCTTAAGTTAAATGTTTTTTATAAAAGTCAAGATTTTTCTCCAAAACTGCACAATGAATTTTTTATTAGAGTTCCATTCCTTTTCTCACAATAATGAATGATGACTCATTATAATTTCCTTTAAGTTTTTAAGATATTCATTAAATTTTCAATCTTATTATTTATTTCTAGAATTTTGTGGTGTAGAATAAGTTAAAAAGTGATATTTATTTCACTGCAGCTTCTATAACAGAATTAAGTTTGTTGATATATTTTAACTACGTCTACTCGTGACACCGGCAAGGTTGAAACTGATGCGCTGCGCGCGGCAATGCTTTGGCATAATTCATTGTTGTTGCAGTCAGCTGAATAAATGTTCAAAACAAGATAAATACTAAAATATTTTTAACTTTGTGAAATGAACATTAATAGTTTTGAATATCTATGATAAAATTAAAAATCTATTTTGCTGAAAAATCTTTCTCTTCAAATCCAATTTTATATTATTATCTACAAAATTGCAAGAATAATTTAAAAATATATAAAGTTCTGTGAAAGTTTCAACTTAAAATTTCAGAAACATTTCATTACAAAGTATTGTTACAGATATCATATACATATTTTATTTAGAATTTTATCTTGTCTNCTTCATAGGTTTTTTGATAAAAATTTCTCAAAAGAAAAGTGAAAAAAGAAATGAAAGCGAAATCTCTCAGTTGCGGTAAAAACATTTTAAAAAACTAGATGTTTTGAACCTTGGTTGAGACATCTAGTTAAAAGAAAGAAAGATCATTTAGAGTATATAAAATTGACTAAAAAAAATCAAGCAAATCTAAATATCCTAAAATATACACCTGTATATCTTTTTATTTTTTATTTAATGAAATTGTTTTGAAATTAATGAGCTAGCGCCATCTATTGAGGAGTATAATTTCTGGAGCTAATATTAAGAATGAATGAGTTTGTTAGATTGTAGGATTTCCTAATTTGCAAACGATAAAATTTTGTAATTTATAAGAATTTTCATTTTAATGGTTAGCTCCAATCAAGGCTCCAATTGATAAGGAATTTTCATAACATGTATGTAAATGAGAAGGAAGAGAAATTTCGAATATTTTTTTGAAATTTTTATTTAAAGACGATTGACTTTTTTCTTTTCAAAGATTTTACACTTACATATGTTTATATACGAATGAATCAGAAATATGCTTTTTTATATAGATGAATTAAAAACAAAGTCTTATTAAAAATTATATATAAATAAATAAAATCACCACCTTTGAAATTTTCAACATGTTATTGCTGTTCATTTTTTCGTCTTAATTTCATTTTCGATTCATATTCCATAGATTCGCATTTTGTTCAATCTGTTCCCTTAAATATTCAGATTATATTGAATTTCAAAAGTTTATGAAACATCTTTTTTCATTACATTTCTTCATAACACTATTTCATTTATTTATTATTTTAGAGAGCATTTTCTTATATGATGTATGTACATTAATAGGAAATGATCAAAGCTTATGTTGACGATTCTCCAAGCGAACATACGGGTCTGCATTCTTCCCATGAACGTTCTTCATGTGTTTTCTAAGGTAATAAGGATCACAAACACTTTTAGAACAAATCTTGCATTGTGATACTACGCGATTTGGATTATCAAAACAGTATTTCACATGTTCGTTCCTGTGCTTTGTTGTGTTGAAAAATTTATTACAAAATGGGCAGATTGTGGGATTTTTAAACATAAAATTTTGAAATTTTTGAGAAGGAACCACACGTTTAACTGAATGTTTTCCTTCCATGTTTATTGAAAAACCAGATTTTTCCTTAGGTGGGTTGGATTTTATAGAAGATGTTGAAGTTCTGTTATTATATAGCTGTAGATTATGAATAGGTTGAGGACTCTCATCTTCGGCTTGTAGATCTTCTGGGAAATCGTATGCTTCTCGTTCCTCGTTTTCTTGCCTTTCCGAGAGAGTCATACTCGTTATATCATTTTCATCTATAGAATCCTCAGTAAAGGAAGTAATTAATATCTGATTATCTTCTTTTGCAATGTCTTCCCGTATATATTCGACATTCATTGAATTTAAAAGCTTTTGAAATTCATTTACTTCGCTGGATTCAATATCTATATACCCACAATAAATATATTGCATTAAGTATTGAAGATGAATATACGGAATATTGAGAACTATTACTGGATGTGTGCATGAATTCGGTATAATTTTGAAAATTTCCTAAAAAAAACTATACTATTAATGAATCCGTTTAATTCTTTTAAATGTATACCTCAAAATAGCTGCTTGCTGCAGCCAGCACTAACTTATGCGCCTGAAGATATCTTCCTGATGCGACAATAGAAACGTCCACAAAGGACTCATTGTTTAAAAGCTGAAAACATTTGAAATTTATGGAATTCCCGTGGTTTTTAAACGATGCCATTTTGACTTGATTTTTGTGTTGTTAATAGTAGAAAAACAAAATAATCTTCCCGACGCGCTTTTTCTAGGTAGGGGTATGATATCAACAATGCATTGCATGTACAATATCCCGGACTATGCAGGTAAAAAAGTGTCCGAGATCTCGGGAAACATGGAGGGTATGCAAGTAAATTTCTCCGTGCGTTAACTAATTACACTCTCCACCTGAAACTAACTTTGGGGAACCGAGTTTCAGGTAGAGAGTGTAAACCTAATTACACATTTAAACAGTATATCAAATCGATTGCCTCAGCTTAAGCTGAAACCCGTATTACCTAATTGTTAAAAGTTATTTAAAACAACACGTAATAGTTATACGATATATGCGAATTTTCAGCAAGTTGATACGGGTGTCTAAATTTGTTTAAACACACAAATGTACTACATACCTAAATATATTCAAAAAAAAAAGTGGAGAACCTAACTTAAGGATTCTTAATAATGTATCTAAATCAAATTAACTTGATAATTTTATGCGTTATGTTTACAAAATACTTACATAATATTATTCGTTGTAGATATTTTAGTTCCATTCATCATTTTGTGATATTTTTCCACTGATAAATTTTCCACTGTAAACTGAAAAAAGGATGTACATATTTCGATAAAAATATAAAAAATATTTTAGATATCAAAATCCATTAAAATGCTTTTCTTTAATCAATTATCTTTCATTTCAGTTTACCTAAATAAAGTTTCAAAAAAACTCATGTGAGGACAAATTTTATGATTTTGTTGTGAATTTTAAAAATCGAATTTAATTATTTTGAAGTAAAAAGAGATAAAAGATTTTAAAAACGAAGTTTAATTTGAGCTGATATGGTGGAAATTGTTCCATATTCGTTTGAGCTGTAATGTTTATTGGCGATCAGTGGCGCGTAATTTTTCTTCAACTGCTTCGCGTGATGCTTCTGAAAGATCTGTCGCTTGAATATATTTTTGTACACCTACTAATGATTTCTTCAGCGCATCAAAAGAACTCGAGTATAACATCTTCTTTTTGACCTAAAACAAATTAACATAGATTAATTATGTACAGGATAAATTACAGGATAAACTGTAATAAATTACAGGAAAGTATTAGAAAAATAATAATCATACCTTGGCAGTATCTGGGCACCATGACATCAAAAATAGTTTTTGCTTCTTGGAGCTTTCTGATGTCCCTTGACATTGATGCATGTACTCGAAATCAAAAAGACCATAGCGGCATTCTCCAGATCCTCCTTTTTGGATATCTTCCAAAAATTGGTCATATTCTGCATTTCGATCGCCTATTACTTCGACATCAATTTGTTTTTCATCTCGAATATAAAAGATTACATAACGATGCTTTTTATCCTTTTTGATTTCTTCATAAGTGGTTTTACAAATATCTGAGACAGTTACTCCGGAAGCCTACGAAAGAGTGTTATAAATATTCAACATAGAAAGTGAGACGAATTTCATGTGATAATAGGTATTTTCGAATCTTTAAGATTATAAAAATAAACTTTAGTTTTTAAAGAAATTGTAGAAAATTTTACGTGGAAATTATAGGAACTCTTAGCTGTTGCTTGTTTCAAAATCTTTTTGAACACTATTAACAATTATTAATAATGTTATGAAACAGGATAATTACTGACTTTTAGTTAAAGTTTCGACGTTTGTTTTATTGATCCTAAGTCAAAATTAGAAAGCTTTATTTCCGAAAATGTATTAAGGATAAATTACTATTTCGATCATATTTTGAGTACAAATCATATTATAAGAATTTTATCACTCTAAAGTAGATACATTAGAAAAATATGAAACAAATATGCACTTTAGTAGATTGATCAATGTTTAGATATCAAAGTGGAATTCTTTAAAAAAATTATGAAATTGAAATATTTCATTTATGTATCTAATGGAAATGTTGTGATTGAGGGTGATTCCCATTTTTTATGATTTTATTATGCTTCTAAATACATTTTAGCAATGTTTCAAATTTTAAATAATATTTAAAACTTCCTAATTAGATATAGTCTCATCTAGGTAGTTTGCTTTAACTTTTCAATAACCCATTTAAAAGTCAGATTAATTTCCAAACTCTTGGCTGATACACAAGGTTCGAAAAGATTTTTCATTACAAATTGTAGCATTTTTCATAATAGTAGTGTTCGAAATATTCATCAGTGTTTTACATTTTATATCATAGATATTTTCTAGTTCTATTAATTAAACATCTATATAAAATATTAAATTTTTACTTCAATAATTGGTTGGTAAAAAATTATAATCTTAGCTTTCGAGAAAACTACCAAATTTGAAAATTCATAAAATTCACTAACACACTTTTAATACGGAAGTAGAACACATAGAAATACTGGTTGATTTTTTAAGTTTTAACCATATAAGGCAATGAGTTCTTTTTATGAAAGAAATTCTTTTTTCCACTAGTTTTAATTAGTACTTTCATCATATACATTTAGTAGTTACACATTTGGAGCAATATTCATTTATTATATATTTCATATCAAAGAAATTGTTCATTTTTTAAGATTTCTTTTTGAGAATATATTATTAAGTACTAAAATGAATTTACATACCATTAGAAAAAAATTATTTGTTTTAGAGATTCAGGATTCAAGAGTTTATTTATTTAAATTTTATTGAAATCTTGTGAAAGATTTTTTCACCGCTTTTCTTTAATCCGGCACACGGGACTAACTTTTTTTCTTTTTTTGATCGAATATTTTTTGATGTAGAGGAGATATATGACGAATGTATGAGAAAACACATATACCCAGGTTGGGATAACTAAAAATATACAGTAATACAATCGACTCTATACGCACACATTCTTATTCTTATAAATACGTACGAAGTTACTTGATATGTAGGTAGATATTCGACACAGAATTGTTTCGAAATAGAAAACTTGAATAATGCTTATTCGAAAAACGTTGCAATACGAATACATAAATTAGATAATAGATATTCTTTAAAAATTTATGGATTGAATAAGTTAAGAGTAAAAAATCAAAAAGAAAGTATAAAGCCTTCTTCAATTAATTTATCAAGAATTGATTTATCTCTACAGAAAAATATGCAATGTATTCGTTACACGTTATCAAACGTGAACACTTTAAAGTGGCCATATTAAAAGTTGTACTTTAGATATTTAATTCGATATTTAGAACGATGCTAAAGATTGATCACTTTTTAAAAATTTGTTTGTCATTAATTTTTGAATGCGACTCCATATAAAAATGATATGGCTAAAATTTGATCGCATAATGTTGGAGCCATCAATTTAATACCTAGTTTATTTAATACAAAGTTTTATAAAATTCTATGTATGTAGATATAAAATAATATCCTATCTTTTAGGGTATTTGAACGTCTAAAATAACTTAAACTTATGCACTTTTTGGCATCTTGAGAAATTTAAATTGTGGTTTCAGAAGAGAATTTTTTTGATGAAACAAAATTATTTATTGTGCGATATTAAACTCATTTAAAGGCTCAGTGAATCTGCAATTGAGAAGAAATATCCTCATAAAGCAAACCTAAATCGGTTACTGGAACGTCTGTGCTAATCGGGTTTCTCTCTTCAAAAAAACAGAAACAAAAATTCCTTTTATGGCATCAATTTTTTTGTTGTATATTTCTCCTCTCACTCATTGTGATCATTTAATAGTAATGTACACAAAAAAAGTCAATTCATATCTAGATATGAATAAGTAAATTTTATTCATTCATTTTTTTATTAAGTTTTACAAATATTAAAAATATCCATTAAATGTCTATTGAAAAAATGAGAGTTAAATGAGATTACGTTGAATAAAGATGAAAAGGCTTGAAAAACATAATGTTTTTTCAAACTTATCGAAATAATAATATTCATGACATTTTTCGTTTAAAATCACTGTATAAGCTTCCAATGATAAAGTTAAAAAAGAAATATCTAGATAAAATGTAGTTCAAAATTATAGAAAATAACTGAATTTGCAATTAATATTTAAGGCACTTCTTTTAAAGAAATGTAGTGAAGTAACAAATATTTCTAAAAACAAATCAACAAAAGGTAGATATTTAGAAGTAGTCACGCTAAGTGATTAGAATCTAGATATCTATGTATCTAAGGATTAAAGAGTTTTGCGCATAAAAAGACTTTTGCCACATTTTTATTCCATAAAGGCAGTTTTTGAACTTAGCAATTTTATATATTTATTCGAAGCATAAAAATTTTATTAAGCAGAGAGCTTTGAAATTAAAATATTATTTGGAAATCTTTACACGTTTTTAGTAGCGGAAGTAGCCTTTTCGGCTTCTTTCATCATGAAAAACATGTTGCGGTGACATGTTATTCTGATCATTTGATACAAGACGATTTATTGGAACACGATATTTTGGTAAAAGAATGAGATGGTAAATAATGAAATAAACAACAGCAGTAGCACAAGCAATGGCAGCTGCTACTGAATAAATATTCTCATGATTTGTCTCTTTGGATTGAATTAAATCAGCTTGGGTCAATTCTTTTGCCGAATCTGATAAATCTTTATAGTTAGTGTATTTAAAGTCTGAAACAGCAAAGTAAAATCCAAATGCACGTCCTAAAGCGAAATACAGAACAACGAGAAGCCCCTGACCCAATGCCAATATATTTTTTGGTATTAGATGACGAATAAAAAGAAGAAGTGCGAGCCAAGTGAGATAGAATGACAAAGGTTCTAAAATTTCAAGGAAGGTCGTGTAAGGATTTCCAATATACAAGTAAATTCCTGTGAACCTGAAGGCAAATGAAACTAACGAGAGGATGAATATATTAGAATGTCCAATACAATCCACAATTTTTTCTCCGTTCCATATCAAAGGTATTGCTAATAAGGCGCCAATTACGTAAACAAAAGTTTTCGATCTCCATTTCAAGTTATCAATTATTGCATATTCGATGATATCGATAATATTAATGTGTCGATAAGCTTCTTGCACATGCCACAGTCCTCCAAGTATAAAAGCAATTATAGTGATCGCTACTATGACCCATTTGAATCTTTTTAAAGCTGACATTGGAATGGCAAGCATACCACATTTTGTATGCCACCACCAATCAGAAGGAGTCAAAGGAAGGCTTCTGCAAGAAAAAAATTGAAGATAATTAACAGATTTAATTATTAGTTTTACTATTGTATTCTTACCCTGAGAATAAAACAACGAATGCGCTGACAAACATTGTGCAACAAAACGTTATTATAGGTATAAAAAACGGCTCTAATGCATGAAGATGATTGGTAATTCCTAATATAGATCCGAAAACGAGAACTCCCATTGGATAAAACGCTAATTGATGACCGACATTCCCCCTTCCTGTTGAAGTCTCACGAGTAGCGACTATAATCATGATATTGAGAATCATATGGATTAATATGGGAAAAATTTCGGCGATGATCCGAAGGGTGGTATAAGAAGTATATGGAACTTCATAAAATATGTTGAGTAAATTTTTTCCCCCGAAGCTCTCGCCGATATTGCAGTCTATCGCAGGAATACATTCGTGTGTTTCGTTGTATATCTTCCGCTGCAAGCGCATCCATGTAATTTGACGTTCAGGAATATTGCAACTTATGCTTGCTAAAAATATGAAATGAATATTAAAGATCTCTTGAAATAATTATTTAAATTTTATAGTCAGAGCAAACTCTTAAATCCAAAAATGAGACCAATGATGGTTTTAAATTTAATAAACTACAGAGAAGTCATTTTGAAAAGAATTTGAAAGACATATTTGCATACCTAAAGAATGTTTGCATCTCGTTTGACTGAATTCATTTACAATGCCGGTGTCCTCAATAGTTTCAACATCTAAATTTATAAATTTTGTAATATTTCTTAGATAGACATGACAATTGATGTTCGATGCATTTTTGATGCAAATATGTGGCGGTGGTATGATCGGTGCATCTGTAGGTGCTGCAGTTAATGCTCCAGATAGTGGTAGATTTTCTTCGTTGTAGCTTGCATTTTCATCATAATCTTCTTCTTGTGAAGGACCCTCTGATAAAACTTCAGGTCCAAGTTGAATTTTTTCAAATGGTGAAGTTTTTTTAAGGTGATCAGGAAGATATGCCATGGAAACACTGTTAGGTGGTTTACAAGTATAGTCGCAATCGAGCAATTTTATGTTTCCAGAATGTCCAGCATGTACATCACATTCATCGTTTAATCTTTTTTCAGAGATATAGCCACCATTATCATTACAGGAAAAAAATACATCTAGTTTATTTCCTTTAAGTGTTTTTGGCTCTTGAGGGATAAAATATAGAAGTGCGAAAAATATCCCTGCTAAAATATAACAAATGAAAAGTGACACACGCAACCATTTGCCATAATTTCCAGGTCGTTTTATTGCCAATCTATCCAAAATTATTCCCAAAATTATTGGACAAATCACTGACACCAGTGAAGCAATAGCTGTTATGTTTCGAGTATCGTTTAATGAGAATCCTAACCATTCCATATGATTAGGAAGATAAACATAAACACATTGGATAGCTGAAAGTATTTAAAATAAACGTGATTGACTTTAATTTTTCTATTCAATGAAATATTATTAATAGTATGTGAATATACATAAAAGATAAAACTTCTTTTAATCCAATTTTAGTAAATATTAAAGAAACTATTTAAATTTTGATTTATAACATTGAAAATGAAAATTTTTGATGAGGTAGAAAATGATTAAATTAATATTTAAGAT
>CVRI01000074.1:894004-910401 GCA_900005825.1 Clunio marinus | reverse complement strand
TGTTTTCTTATGCTTCTTATGAATGAATAATCTACTACGTGTTTTGTGGTGCCACTAGAAATTTATTATGCTATACAATTAACAGAGGATAAAGTAATTATTGATAAAGGACATTAGGGTTCACCTCTTTATGAATTAATCTTAAAAAGGAAAAAAAGTAACACAGAATGTCGCATTACATAGTGCCCTGAAAGAAATATTTTGAGAAATACAGTAAACCTATAAATCAATTTGTTAAAAACAGTCTCAGCATTTTAATTTTGTTCATCTTTTGTTTCAAACAGAAAAAGTGATGGAGATATAAAAATTTTAGGTAAAAATTTTTATATCCCAACCCGAGAAATCTCAATCAAGTGTGAGTCAATACAGAACTTTTTTATTTTGGATGCTTATGTTTGATATAAAATTTCGTTCAAACAACTAATTAAATTACCTAATGTTATGTTTTTAAGGGCGTATTTTATATATCAAGTACACAATGAAATCGGAATGAACGAACATTTTTAGAGATCTTTATTTTATTTTTGCATTTAAGCTGCAATGACAAGCGAAGCCTTTATTTAAAATAAAGTTTTCCTGAAACATGTATAAAACGGAGGAAAATAAGAAAATTAATAAATTAAAAATTTATTCATGTTTTGGCAGTATCACCAAACAAAAGCAAATCAGTTCAAAACATTTATTCATATAAGTAGATAGTAGGTTTGTAAGATTATTTATTTTTCCCTTCATATGATCAATTTTCAACTTAACTAGCAAATCAATTATGAACTTAATCAAAATCTACACAGATAGAAATTATTTAAAAAAAATTTATTCAAAGAAAAAATTGTGTTGCGTTTGGATAGTATATATGCAAGTTTATAGTTATTAAATGTATATTTTCCAGTAAGATGAAAGATAATTGTTGTTAAAGTAAATTTGTATTTTAATTAATGATCATAAACGATGCGACAATTTAGGATTTTTCACTCATGAAAAATTATCGTCTCGATTTTTTACCAGTCAGCTGATGATTATTATGGTTTTCAAATTTCTTTCGATATTGAACATTATCTCGATTATTTTTATTTGGATAGTCATGAGAATGATTCTGTTCATATGTGAAATTTGACACCGAACTTTGTTGCGGCCAAGAACTTTCCATTTGAGGAGTAATTACTTGTATGGACATTTCATTCTGTGGAATTAAAACATTAGGATAAACGGAAAAGTTTCTCGACATTAAATTTTGATAATTTTTTAATTGTGGCTGCTGATAGTAAGCAGATGCACCACTTACGCAAGCACCTCCCCATTCATTTCCTTGTAATTCTAACTCATTGTTCATCGATAATGGCATTGAACTTTGAATAAGTGAGCTCATTAAACTATCTGCTAATCCTAAATTATCCTTAAATGCATTGCTTGATACAGCAGAACTAGACATAGATGGCTTTTTATTTAGATCGTCAGAGCTTCCTAAATGTTTTGCCATTATTTCATCATCGTAATCATCGTCCGAAAGGTCATTCTTTACTAACTCCATTGATGTTTCATTAAACGATGTATCTAACTCTCTATCAGATTTCATTTTTGTAACATTTTCTTCGAAATCATTATATTCGTCAACGTCTCCAATATTGACAAATTTTCTCAGTTTTTCAACGCGAGCTGGATTTGATTGTTCAATTTTAGAAAGATATGCAATCAAATGTGTTTGCTCGTCTGATGTAAGGTCTGCAAAATTTCTTAACAATGTTTGCAAGTCTTCGTCAGTTAAGTTTTCCAATCCTGTAGAATTTTCTGAAGATTTTTTCGTGTCTGTTGTTACTACTAGAGGGGTTTTCAACGTTTCAATGCTATCCTTTGTTTTAACATTTTCAATCTTATTAGCTTTTTGCTGCTCATCATTTTTAGTTGATTCTATAAAACTTTCAACCAATGCTTCGAGTTCTTCAGGTGGAAAATCGCTACGTCCTTGATCCAATAATGACTGAGTGATCACTTTGGCAATCTCGAGTTTTGCTAAAGCAACAGGATCAGAATTTTCTTCATTCAATGATGTCTTATTTTCGTTTTCATGTTTCTTTTTTGAATTCACATCATGTAATAATGTGGCAATATTCTGAATCGCTCGCTTTACAGCGACAATTTTATTTGAAGCTAAAAGATTAGCAGTTAAGACTCCTTTCAATTTTTCCTTTACTGTTTCTAGTATATTAGAATTTTCAGTGTTGAAAAGAAGTTCATCTGCAGAATTTGGCTTAGATTTTTCAAGTGCCACTCCTTTTTTCAGTAAATCAATAACAGGTTTTGCTAAAAGACCAAGTTCCGTTTCTAATGCTGATAAGAGACGACAGACTGATACAAGATTCACAGGACCATCTTCCTCAATTTCAGCCGAATTTGGTGTAGGACTTCGTTCAGAGTTTCTATACCGCATTAAATGATGATCATACTTTTCTTTTGATCGATAATCTAAATGTCTACTGTATGGACTTTCAGAAAAGCGACTACGTGACCTTTCTTTAGAGCTTTTCTTATAATCTGAACAATGATTCTTTCCTTTTGAATCTTTGTAATTATAGTGCTGATCTTCAATTGACTCATCAGATGAAATTTCAATAAAACTATCTCGTCTTTTACGACCACGAGACTCTCTAATGGGACTTTGACTAATGCTTCGTTTTCTTGTTAATTTTTGGGCTAAACTCAATATCAGAGATTGCATTGATTGTGAGTTTTAAATCTTTTCTGACCTTTTCCTTCATCTTATCAATATCAATTTTGAGCAAATCTTTCATTCTTTTTTCAAAATTCAATCCATTCTGGCTTATAATCATAATCGTTACCATTTTTTTGTTTAATTTTTTTAGTCAATTGAAATTTCTTTCCTTCGTATTCACGATAGTCACAAATGAAGGGCTTTAATCTTTTAAACTTTCGCTCAATCTTCATTGCGATATCTGCGAGAATTTCTTCTCGAAAATTCATATTCATGTTGAATTTATGCTTTCGATTTAACACGCTCATCACAGAGGGAAAATGAAATTCCAAATACTTCATCCTGTGTCGATGAGATGTTAGTTGAAGAATAATATTTCTTGGTTCGCATTTCTTTTCACATAAAGTACAAACGAAGAAGGGCTCTCTAGCCTTATTGCCGACGACTTCTATAACATACTCCATGCCAATTATAGCCTTTGTTTGTTTATTTGAAATACACTCAATAACAGATTCAACATTTAAGAAACCATGACAGCAACAGAACTTCTCTGAATAGAAGATTTTTGCTTTAACTTTTAATCCATCAGAACTTTCTTCAAAGTCAATTGCACCGAGGAGATTGTCATAATATCTTAGCAAATCGTTACTTTCTTCCATCAATTCATAATCGATGTCTTTATCACGTAAAATCTTCACTTCTGCATTCACTTCACGACAATATTGTGTGAAAACATTTTCAAACTGTGCACTTGAGAACCCCTTTAAAGTTTGCAATAATCAAAGGTTCATCAATATTATCAACTCTCAAATTTAACGTCATGTGAGTTTTATCAGCAAGATAATTGTTAAGTAGGAAACACAACCAGGTCATAATGATGGGAATTGCCACCATCGCACAAAACAAAGGTAAGTTTCGTAGCCAATAAATGAATTTCTTGTAGAAAATCGCTTGAAATTGTCTAAAGAAAATTAATTGGCGATTCACATTCTTCGGATCATCAAATGCTAATGTTGTATACTCTTGATGGTCAGTCTCATCTTGTCCACTACTAAAATCGATTTTCCNTCTATACCGCATTAAATGATGATCATACTTTTCTTTTGATCGATAATCTAAATGTCTACTGTATGGACTTTCAGAAAAGCGACTACGTGACCTTTCTTTAGAGCTTTTCTTATAATCTGAACAATGATTCTTTCCTTTTGAATCTTTGTAATTATAGTGCTGATCTTCAATTGACTCATCAGATGAAATTTCAATAAAACTATCTCGTCTTTTACGACCACGAGACTCTCTAATGGGACTTTGACTAATGCTTCGTTTTCTTGTTAATTTTGGGCTAAACTCAATATCAGAGATTGCATTGATTGTGAGTTTTAAATCTTTTCTGACCTTTTCCTTCATCTTATCAATATCAATTTTGAGCAAATCTTTCATTCTTTTTGTCCAAAATTCAATCCATTCTGGCTTATAATCATAATCGTTACCATTTTTACCTTGAGAAAGAAGCTCTTTATACCGTCGACTCCAGAAGGTTTTCCATTCTTCGGAATATTTTGGATGACTTTCAGGTGACGACGAGTATTCTTTGAATCGCCTTTCCAATTCTTCTTTCTTGATACTTACAGTTGCTTTATACTTTTCAATAATATATTTTTCATGCATTTTTGCATTGGATTGTTCGCTGAGTTCACGAGGTGTTAAAATTTTTCTTTTTTCACCTGTCTTTTGGTCACCACCAGTAAAAGTTGATATGAATTGATTGAATGTTTTTGATTCTCTACAAAATTGAAAGAAAACATAACAGGAATACTTTTTGTAGTGTAAAAGTATGAGATATCATTAAATTTAAAAGCTAAAAAATGTTATAGATTAACATTTTAATAGTTTCATAATTTTAATAAAAGAAAAGTCAAACTAATTGACCTTTATATTTTTTTATATTTAAATATTTGATTCTGTGACAGAAATTGTACTCACTTATATGTATATAAAGTACATAAACAATAAAAAAGAATTCAATTATATATTACCTTAAATTTTTCGAAGAGAAGTTTTTTATACGATTCGAAGACAAAGCTTTACTATCACGATCCTTAAATTCACTCTCTGATTCACTAGATACTGATTCTAACTCCTTATCAGTGAACAAATTTTCCAGCAAAACTTTTTCACATTCTTGCCAATCACTTGCTTCGAAGTGCTTTTTTTGTTTAATTTTTTCAGTCAATTGAAATTTCTTTCCTTCGTATTCACGATAGTCACAAATGAAGGGCTTTAATCTTTTAAACTTTCGCTCAATCTTCATTGCGATATCTGCGAGAATTTCTTCTCGAAAATTCATATTCATGTTGAATTTATGATTTCGATTTAACACGCTCATCACAGAGGGAAAATGAAATTCCTAAGAATCAATTAGATATTGAACAAAATGAAAATTATCAAGATGTATGCTTTATGAGATTTGGGATTCACATTTTTTTAATTCAAAGTTGATACTAAAGCATCAGACAAGTGTTTTGAAATTGAAATTTTATTTACCAAATACTTCATCCTGTGTCGATGAGATGTTAGTTGAGGAATAATATTTCTTGGGTCGCATTTCTTTTCACATAAAGTACAAACGAAGAAGGGCTCTCTAGCCTTATTGTCGACGACTTCTATAACATACTCCATGCCAATTATAGCCTTTGTTTGTTTATTTGAAATACATTCAATAACAGATTCAACATTGCTACGGAATTCTTCTTCAGATCCTGGTGGTGCTGGCTCCCCTGGATAAATATTCATGGTAGCAGCTAAAATTAAATTAAAATTAGATAAAATTTACTTTATTATTTCGATTAGTTTTTAAGAGAGCTAAATTAAACTGACGTTTTGACTTAGGAACAAGTTCTCTTTTGAATTGCTGAGCATCAGGAACGTAATCGTATATCAGCCTTTGTTGATGTTTTTTTCCGGTTATATGAGTT
Organism: Clunio marinus; assembly: GCA_900005825.1. NCBI lineage: Eukaryota > Metazoa > Arthropoda > Insecta > Diptera > Chironomidae > Clunio > Clunio marinus. Next base: position 904,719 of record CVRI01000074.1, on the reverse strand, counting down.
TGTAGGGATCTTTCTCCAGATAAATTTGCAACAGCACAGAGATGGCAATTATAAGTAAATAATCCCACTTCATTTCGAGGATTTCTTGAAAATATCTTTTCAAAGGTGCCGTCTGACAGTTTTTTCGTTTGAGTCAGTACATGATGTTCAATCTCAATTTCAACCTAAACACAAATTAAATTTGAAAATATTTGAACAAAGATAAAATATAATAATGTAAAATAATGCTTAAAAATACTTAATAAATTTTTACACTTTAATCATTTTTTAAATAAATTTCACTTGTTCACTTGCATTTCAGTTGAAAAAATATCTTATGAACCGAAACCGAACTAACGTAAAATATTTCTAAATAATAATATAACGCGAAAATCACCTTTTGAGTAGCTTCAATCATCTCGAAAGGATTCTCAAATTGGATAACCACTCAAGATTTTTACTTTTTCTTCAATCGGTGAAATGTTCTTTTTATGTTACGCTTCAAAAATTTATTATTTCGTTTCTTTTATTATGTTTTATATGAATCGTGTGATAATATTCAAACTGACTATTCTATTATTTATAAATTCTTTTCATTTTTCAAACACTTTCTGTTTAAATCAGCACTTCAAATATAGATATACCTAATCACTTTTTTTATCACTTTAGAAACACAAATTTGTTTAAAGAGAAATATGAGGAGAAAAACTCATCTCTAATATCTTTTGACCATATAAGAATTTAAGGATGATTTTTTTATATTGTCTTTTTCTTTCTATTGAATAGAATAATCAAGTTGAGAGTTCAAAGCTTTTTTATACATATAGGTATGGTGGAATCTTTTTCACTTATTGTTGGCTCTAATTTCGTTCTTTTCCACTTTGATTTTCAGAAAATAGACATTCCGTTTTCAATAAACTGCAGTTATAAATCGTATAAATTCAAAATGTAAGAATTAATGATCTATATTTGAAATTGTGAATTTAAATTTGTGTTTTCTGACATTCGAAAAGTTTGATGATTGACTATGAAATTTTCGAATTTTCGAATATCTTTTCGAAATTGACTTTTTAAATCGTTTGTACCCGTTAAAAAGTGATATATCTGATAAAAAACCTATCTAAAAAGAACTCGTAATGCAAACAACAGCTAATAAATAAATTTTAATTATCCTTTAAAACGACTTATTTTAAGTTCAAATGTTTTATTTTCTGAAAGTATTTGACTATCTTCGTTACATAGACATAATAATTATTACTTAAACGCTGTTACTATGTACTTGGACTTTCGAAACTGTAACAATTAGGTAATTAAAACAAATGGAATTTGAGATTTCATTTTTCTCTTTACGAAGTAAATACTGGCAATTATGCGTTTACAATAACTTATAATTCAGAATTTTCCAAAATGCAAAAATTAATCTTAATTCCTTTCTACCTTGCTAGTAAATATGTTTGTTTCCTTGAATAGGGAGTTCAAATATCTAAAGAACTAATGTTATGTATGACTCGTATGTTTAGGTGCTGTCTGTATATTTAAAGGAATCGTTTTGTTTCATTTGCAACAAAATTTTAAATGCTTTATAAATTCCCATTAAATATTTTATGAATTATATGAATAATATTCTGAGTAAATACGACTGAAAATGTTAAAAATATTAACGTTAACAAAACTGAGAGAGACGCTTATTGCCAACCTTAAAAAAAAAGAGTGAAGTTTACATGTTGTACGCGACATATATAGGATCAAGTTGATCAGCCAGGAAACCATCACGTAAATGCATTCTTTGCTTTTCTCCACGACTATTGATTGGAACGACTCCTAGAAGAGAAATAAAATATTTTGAAATACTTTATGAAAATGCTGCAGTAATAAATTTACCCGGATCAACGACTACTACTACTCCTACTATCAATTGATGCTCTTCGAGAACAGTGCTCGTTACCAGAGGTACAAGATCTAAAGCTTCTGATTCATTTCCATCTAATTCGGCAACAACGACCAATAAATTTGTCCAAGTAAATGTTGCACATTCTGCGATTTTTTTATGGCAACGTAGAACAGAATTTTCTATATCAATTGGATGATAATTCATTCCTCTAAGAGTTATAACTTCGTCGAGTGCACCGACCACATAAACAGCCACATGTTGTTCTATCTCTTGTGGTGTGTTTACAGTGTTACAATTGTTAAGAGATGATGAAGATGTTATGCTTCCTATTTGATTTATACCACTTCCAGTACTCAAAGATGCTGGTGTTGTTTGAATTGCTCCACCAGTTTGGGTGTACATTTGATCGTAATCATGTTCTTCAACTCTACTTGCAACTGTCGGAAGTGTTTCATCAAGAGCGGAAAAAGCTTGAGAGCATTCAGTTCGACGAACGAAACCCAAATAACCGGTTCTTGCCCAGGTTTCAGTTGTTGATGATCCAGTAACTAATTTGGCGCTGAAGTGATCATTGTAATCGGTCTCATCACCGTAGATTGTAAAATATCCTCCAGAATTATGAGAAGATTGTACCTTTAAGGAAGATTTTGAATAATATAAAAAAAATCTTATATCTAAATTATTCCAAAAATTTACCCAAATTTCACCAAGATGAGATTCACCGCATTGACCCTTTGTGTCTGGATTTGCAATTATGACTTTGACACCAGGTAAAAGCTTGCCAGATTCAACTAAGCATAAAGAATTTGGCGCTCCTCTTTCAACAAGGGCAACACGGTTATTGCGTAACGCCCGAAGATCAACATAAACCTGACAATTCATGATAAAAACGTTATTTATTAATTTTCCATTTTTTTACTTTTTCTCGAGCTACTTTCTTTAGATAGAGTTTAAGTATATGAGTTTAAATAAGAACACAAATCAAATGCAATGATGTCAAAAATGATTTGCTTACATTTGTACTTTCTGCTGAGCTCGCACCTTGTACGCATATAGCGGGGTTGACTCTACAGCCAAAACTTGTTGAAACGCATCTCATGTTCAATCCTAGAGCTTGAAAGAGTTTGCAAAACTGTTGAGTCAGTTGAACTCTTGGTCTTTCTTCTGCCACAACAACACATGTCCTAACACACGCTAAATTTATATTCCTTTGCTTCAATGTTTGAATGGAATTACTTAATGCTTTAGTACACAATTCAATTATTCCGTAAGAACAAAACGTATCTCGCACTCGATATTGTGATAAAGTTGAAAGCCATAAAGAGGGATTTGCTTCAACCTACACCGTAATGTTAATTAAATTAAGCGTACTTATACTATCGAAGTAAATTTGTAAATAATTACCTCATAAGGAGCAATCAATAAGGAATGGTGTCCACTATAGACACTTATAAGTGTCCACATACTGAAACCTAATCCACAGTACGGATCTAAACAGAGAGCTACATGTCTGGATGGATAAAGTTCACAAGCCAATTTTAGTGATGCACATAGTGATGACAGTGATTTGTGTGTAATTATGACTCCAGCCAATCTTCCACACGTTGATACAGAAAAATCAAGATAAGCTGTTGATTCGAGGGTAGCGTTTGCAATTGCTGCTAATTTTTTTTTTTGGATTGTCGTCTATATCAAGAATATGTGGCCAAGTTTTGCAGTCAACGGAGCTGGCTGCCTCACGAGATTTTAAAAGCTTAATGACGCTTTGTGTAGAAAGTATTACAAGTGACTTGGATACATCAACGATCATGCGTACAGTTGGAAGAGTTGTTAATAAGTTTTGTGCATGCGGCGGTCTTATAATTACTGGAATTGTTCCTAGATAAAGACAGCCGTAAAATGCTGCGATAAGATCGAGACTTGGAGGAAAAATCAGAGCTGAAAAATCATAAAATCATTGAAACTTGTTGTCTGATATGTTTTGGAAATTAAACAACTTACCAACATGATCCCCTGGATTTAGTTTTCCTCTTTCTTGAAGAAGTGCAGCAATCTTTTCAGCTTTTTTGTAAAGTTCTGAACAAGTCATAGTCTTTGCAATGGCACCCTTTGAATTAAGAAGTGTGTACAGTACGTGATCGGGAGAAGAATTTGCTCGCCATCTCAAAACACCTGTGATGAGTTGATGCTGAGATTCGTAAACCAAAAACATTTTAGTTTCCATTAAGTTTCAACATAATAATTCATATTTTTTATTACTTTATTATCGTCTGTGAATCCTAAATCACGTCCTTGTGCTGCGGCTAACCGATTTCCTTGCACCAAATTTCCCACCATCACAGACGCTGGTCCAACGGAAGTGTCTGCAGATGATGAGGCAGATGTTGAAGTACCACAAATTTGCAACAATGAGCCTTTTTATTTATTTATTTTTTTGACCCGTTAGTATTTCAAAATTTGTTAGGTGTTATTAAACAATAAGTTTGGTTAGCAAAGCAAGAAGATGAACCAAAGATGAACGATAGTTTGTTTGCAAAAAATAAAAATAAACAAAAAGTGAAATCATAATTTGGATTTTTGTACAAAGTCGTAGGAGATATTTCAATATTTTTTATGATTTCAATTTCCGTTTTGTGTATTCCATCCGGAGTGAGAAAAAGGGAAAAATGAGAAAAAAAAGTTTCCATTAATTTAGAAAAAGAAATCAATTATCGTCTCTATTTTCAATAAGTACACGTGTAAGGCATACATATGTAAAAAATTAAATATTCAGGATAATTAGTAAGAACTTCTAACTACTTAAAGCCTTCAAATAAATACAAATTGTAAATTATTAGGTACTTTAACACATAGGAAGACAATTTTTTTGTTTAAAAAATTGATTAAAAGAAGTTTTAAAATACATATTTAAGCATACATTATATCATTTGAAATTGGGATGAAATTCTACGTCATTTAAAATAGAATGATTAAATACTATAAGGTTTTACCAAAAAGTTTAAAACAATTTGAGAGAGATTTTGGTAAAAATTTTATAAATATTACAAAGCGGCACATTAAATTAGTTCACAAAAGCATGTTCATTCATAGTTCATATTACATTTTATAGAGACAAGTATAGATAAAACTTAAAGCTCAAAAAAAGGCATAGCAAATTTATAGTTAAAACAACTTACCTTGATGGAGATCCCTTGGCTTCGGAAGATTAGTTACACAGGTATGAGGACACATAAGAACATTTGCTGGATGTAAAGAACCCTCTAGAAATCTTCGTCTAGCTTCGCAAAGATGAATCCCACCTAAAGGAGTCTTAGGCAAATGATTAGGGGGAACTAAAGCCAGGCAATAAATCCCAACTTGGTGGATAGAGTCGACAGCTTGCAATACTCTTGACATCCATTGAAAAGATTCTTCTTCGCTACAATCTGGTCTTTGTTCTGCTATCACACAAACTCTTTCATCACGCAGCACTTTTATAGAGAATACAGCAATTCGTCCTCGATATATAAATCTAAAATCCGCAAATATGCGTCTGTCTTTATAAAAAATAAAAAAAAATGTGTTGCGGACAAACCTCATAGGTTCAACAGCTAAAACAGTTGCAATGATGTCATCTGCATTATGTTTTCGCCCTGTGACTGTCATTAACCCATCCCTCGAGCCGCATACGAAAACTAATCCACCAGGTCCTAAGAATCCTAACAATCCACTTCTAACATACGCTTCATCTCCGATCGGTTTCAAATTTAATTCGATATCTTTTCCTGATGATTGCGAAGTCATCGTTGCTGTTTGAACCGGGGATGCCATGTCAATCAAAGGCAAGATTTTGAATGTTGAATTTGATAATCCTTCCAGTCCAAAATATCCATTTCCAGTTGAACCAGATGTGACGCAAATCTCACCAACCTTTCGAAGATACAAATCATGAGAATAGATAAGAAAAAGAAGTTGCAAATATAGCCTTACTTGATCAGTTTTGCAAAGAATCGGAGGCCCGTCTGGTTGAACAACAATCATACTTGCCCCAGGCATAACTTGTCCACAATCTTGTAATGTTAGAGAAGTTAAAGAATCTTCAGAGTCGACTCTAACAACACCGTGTGATAAAGCAGCCATTGATAAAACACCTCTCCCAGTCGTTGCAGTATTTTGCGTGCTGTACGATATATTAGCTCGTCCTGGACGTCGTAATGAAACAGTAAATATCTCTGAACTACTTGCACATGGACATATTGCATCTGATCTCAACCCTTTTGCAGAAAATACGCTCAAGAATTGATCACATGACGACAAGCTCCAAGGATTCGCACCATCAGCTACTAAAAGCATTCGTAGACTTGATAGATTGATATCTTTGTGATCTTTTGTGGCAAGTAGTCCCCAGTGAAGATCACGCGATTTAACAAGACAACATGAGGTTCGATATTTTGTTATCAGCTGCATCCATGACGAAGGACGAAGTTTCATCAATGCGTATGGTATAAACAATACGTGCATTCCATTGAGCACACTTGTCAGTACAGCATGCCAAAGTCCCACTAAGAAAAAAAAATTACTTCATTTACAATCAAGTTGAATTAATAATTTACCTTCTCTTTTAAAGTCGAGTACGCACACAGTCGTCTCTCCTTCAGTATAATGACAAGCCATAGTAAGAGCTCTGCAATGCTGAATCATAGATTGCCTGGTGACAGTTACACCCATGACCGAGCCTTCCTTGTCTGTTGTGTATTCAATGTATGCTATGGCATCCTCAGTTATTCGTGACGATTGAGGATTATAATCTTTTGGAACTTTTGCTAAATGTTCAGTTATAAACCAATGAAGTCTTGGCCACCCTTTGAGTTTAGCAACGTCACCTGTTGTTGACTTTGGCAATCCTTTAAGACAAGCTTCTGAGGTCAAAGCTACTTGAACACCACAAGAGGATAAAAGAAATCCTACTTGTTGTGGCGGTGTGTCACTTGTGCTTAGTGGAAGTTCAATCGGAATGGGTACTAAGCCTCTGAACATACAACCATACCAAGCAGTGATAAAATTCAAAGGATCAGCATTTGGATAAACTAAAGCTACTCTGTCTCCGGGTTTAAGTTGTATTTGTTCTGGGCCTTTACTAAATATTTTCGTCGTTAAGGCGTGTGCTATTTTCTGAGCTCTTGATAAAAGCTTTCCATACGTAAGTGTTGTAGTCATTTTTCCATTTGTATCTAGAACTGTTGCCATTGGTGCTTTAAAGCTGGATGTTCCATAACGTTGAAGGGCAGCTTCTAAAGTTCTTGGAAGTCCGGACGTTATAACCAACTGTTCACCTTGTACGGGAGTCATTGTGGCTCCTTCTGGGCGTGGAGCATTCGGATCTTTTGGATTGGCAGCTAATTCAAGTTCAATATCATTGTCTTCATAAAACTCGAGTAATGGTCTTCGTTTAGGTCTTTTGAGTGTATTCAAAAGTTGTTGTATCTTTGCAGAGACTTTCCAACGCCCAGCTGTTGATGTATCTCCGGGTTCTTGCTGATGTAAGTTTGCATATCTGGTCACTCGATCAGCGCCACGACGCGTGTTAACGCTAAATTGAGTGAGGTCAGGCTGGTCTAAATAATCAATTAATTAAATTCAAAATATATTCATCTACATATAAATGTTTTCATATGAACGAATGTAGATGAGTTAAATGAAAAAGTTACAAATATCATTGATATAAAAGACTTACTTCTACCAGCGCTAGCTAAACTCAAATCGCTCATTTCTGTTGCGTAATCATAACCGACAGGAATAAGTTTTCTTCCAGAAGCGGTCGGAGAACCTGTACTTGAAGTATCAGAGACTTGTGATTTATTTTGATGATGTTTCCTCTGATCAGACTCATTTTTTGTTCCTAAAACATTTCGGGAAGACGATGGAAGTTTCATTTGTTCACGGTTTGTTGCAATATGATCACGAGGAAGATTGTAACCGATCTCTTGATCAGGTGTTTGTATATCCTCAGGATTAGATTCTTCTGATGTTGAATCTAAAGAGAAAAACAGACGAAATGGATTTATAATTCTTTCAACTCCAAATTACAATTAAAAAAAAGAGTTTAAAAATAGATATTTTGAATAACAAATTACCTGAGTCGTGATCATCTCTACGCTCTGGGCTTCGGTTAAATACCGAAGAGCGTTTTGATGGCATCGGTAGACTTGGTTTTGGGCGGTTCTTAAATGCAGCGAGAGCTTGCTGTACCGCCTCTTGACGGACTTCTGTTAGATTCAAAGCAATCAATGTAAAATGTTTATGATTTTGTGATATTTAAATGATTTCTAAAAGTTTTTAATATTACAAAAAAGAGGGAAAAAATGTAAAAGCATTCAACTTAGATAACAATCAACGAATTCATCCTGCATATAATTTTAAGCGTTAAAATAAAATTTTAAAAGATAAACAAAGTTCAAACAACATTCAAAGTTCACAAAACAAACATTTCTTAGTATTACTAAGTCGTAGTTTAAATGACAGAACTATTTTTGTAATAAATGTTCTGTTTATAAAAAACAAATTCATGCCGTGAATAACTTTAAGAATTAGGAAATACAATAAAAAAAAATTACCACTGGTGTATCTTCCTTCGTGATGTCTATCTGATTTACTTCGCAGTTTTCTACGCTCATCGACATGCAAATCTCCTTCGTCAGTTACTTGATGAGATCGATAAACGATTTTTGCTTTTTGAGGCTGCGGCTGCTGAGTAACAGCAACATGACATTGTGAAGCTATTAATTTTTGGGTGACAAAATTTTGTTGTTGTTGTTGAAGTTCAGCTTAACACGACGAAAAAAAATAAGGCAAGATAAAGAAAAAGATGCGTAAAAGAAAAAGCTAAGCCAAACGAATACGTGCTGAAATATTTGAATGAATTAAAGTAAACATAATACATGAACATTCTTCTATTCACAAATAACTTATTTAACATGCAGCATGCTTTTAGCATTCAATATGACGTTAATTGCAGCTTTACCTGAATGATAACGTTTTTCGTTATGTGTTACGCGTTTTTGAGTTCTTCTGTGCTTTTGATGGTTACTACCCTCCCTGCTGTATCCAGGTTGATGATGATGATGGCGATGATGATGATGCCCACTGCCTGTAGGCTGATTAACATAATCACTTTGATCGCGTCGTGACCCAGCTGATGTAGGAATATTTGATAAATTTGACCTGCCGTCGTTATCATTTGATAAAATTGCCATACTGTTTACATAACTATGACTCTCGGCTTTATGTTAAATTTTTTTTAAAGAAACGTAAAAGACAGAAAAGTATACCATCACCAAAATGTAAGTTTAATGGAAAATTTAAATATTAATCTAATAGCAAAAAGAAAAATTTTGGCTGTTCAATTAGAATTAATTAGTAGAATTAGTAGAAAGTCATAAGTTTCATTTTGAATGCATCTAATTTATTTACTTCAGTTATACCTAATTATAAAATAGTTGAATCTAACTTTTAAAAGTGTTAATACATTCTAGTTCTTTGCGAAGCAAGTCAACTTACTTTTTTTAAATGTTTCAATTGGTATTTATGTACATTTCAAGAATAGATTAATGTTAATATGTATCAATCAGAAAACTTACTTGGAATAATAGCTGCAACTGATTGTGATGCGTTATTATTTTCGACGCTCCCGTATGGAGCTAACAATCTTTGTCTCTTCTTTTCATAACCTTTTTGAGTGATATCACCTAAAACGAAAAGATAATTTTAAAAGATATTAAAATTTATACAAAATTTAATGCTAAGCTAAATTTCACAAGTAAACAAATTTATAGAATTATAACTATCAAGTAGCATCATAAGTTTCTATTTGATTGAGCTGAAATAGAGCGTTACATGCACGCAAACTTAAGATGCATATACAAATTTTATAAAATTTAATGCTTATGATTCATATTCGTATGTATGCGTAAACTTACCTTCAGAAAGTTCCAATTCAAGTTCTGCTAATTTTTCGCGAATATCATCGGGAAGATGAGACATTTCGTTAACTGAGCTCATTTATTTTCAGTCCTTATCTTTTCTTCAACAAATATTGATGTCAAAATTTCTTTGCAATATAAAAGAAACAATTAGCTAATTACGAGATTTATTCATATTTTAAATAATTTTAGATTATCAAACATTTTATTAAAGGAGGAAAAAACTATAATAATTTAAGATATCGATCTTTTACTCCTTATTTCTCCGAAATCATCTCCACTTTTTTTGTTATTCATTTAAATTGATATTTTTCCCTACAATATTTAACAATGAACTTTTAAAATTAGATATCTGGGTAAAATTAGTGGAACTAACTAATTTTATCTTATTGGAAAATAAAAGCCTTCTGCTATTTATATGTTGATTGCATTAAGAACTTTTTAAAAATTTTAAGCTTGACCAAAAATAACATTCTGATAATCGCCTTCGTTTGCTGTGAATCAAACTTTTGAAAGCTAACTACGTTTGATAGACCTAATATTTTATCACTTGTACTTTATTCAAAAATCTAAGATGAAAATTTTCTTCTTTCAAATTGATTGGGCAGGAATTTTTTACTTATATCTGAATATGTTTCTTTTTCCTTCAGATCGTAATTTTCACTGCCTTGAACTTGATTGTTTGCTTACTTTGCTAAAACATTGTGCAAAATTTCCGTATTTGCAGAAGGAAATTTTTAAAACCTGAATAAAAATGTACTTTTTTAATTTACAAAATTGAACATAGATGTCGCACAAAACAGATCGAGTGAAGTACTTTGGCACCCCAGGTTTTCAAAAATAGTCGCCCGGGGGCGCGCGCGGTCATACAAAGTGCTGCGAAAAAC
>CVRI01000074.1:863698-893189 GCA_900005825.1 Clunio marinus | reverse complement strand
AATTTTTTTATTAAAAAAATTTCCTCACATTGACATTCACGGCATCTTTGAAGAAAATGTTTTCATACACGTTTATGATGTACTCCATCATTTCCGACTTTGGTACGTTCGCGCGGATTTGACCTCCCATACAAAATGCCCATAAAAAATTTCTCCGTGCGTGATAATTTCTCCGACCGTGATAATCGATCGTAGCGCCGCCACGAAAACTTGAGTTTTCGTCACTCCCTGATAAAAAAATCACTCCCTGATATTGCGATGGCAGCGCCGCCAATGGTTGCATAATTCTCCAATTACACTCTCCACCTGAAACTAACTTTCTGGGAGTGCAGTTTTAGGTGGAGAGTATATACGCGCTTGTTCAAGCTAATATTTGCTATAATTATAATTTTTTTTTAAAGTTAGCTTCGTCAGATAATTTAATTAATAATTCTAACTAGATTTAAAACAGCAAATTATTTCTCGTCATGAATCCAAATGAAATCACTTTGATTTCTCAACATGACAACGCAGAAAAAATTGAGGAATTTCTCAAAAGTTTTCTTGATAAGGTAACTAACAGATAGATATTTAAGCAATATTTTTGATACCATTGAAATTTTCAACAATTTATTTTCTTTAGTTTATTGATAAATTTAATCTCCTGGAGCTAACGTCATCAGGTCAATGGACATTTTTATGGAATCAACTATTTAACTTATTGAAAAACACAGAGACAAAATTGTTGTGTCTTCAAGCTATTCGTATCTTAAGCCGAGACAAAATGTATCTTAATGAAACAGTAAAGGAAGAAGAATTCGATTTGTTACTTGAACTAGCATCAATTGGTGTAGGAGATCAGGATTTCCCACCAGAAGTTCAAGTTGAAGCTTTGAAGATTCTTTGTAATCTTGTTTATCAAAGTTGTAAATGTCAGGAATTTTGTTTAAAAAATTCGGCAGTTGAAGGAATTCTTAAACGTTTACGAATGTTAAAAGAATATCATATAAACGATGACATTAGACTATTCGACATGAGACTTTTGTTTCTTATCACCGCCCTGACACCTAATGTTCGCTCAAAAGTTCGCGACGATTACCATGGCTTGATTTATCTTGTGGAAACACTAGATTTCATGATGAAGAAAAATTCTATTGAAGTTTTTGAGAATCATGAAATCAACATAATTAACGAAATATTGAAAGTTCTATATAATATTACCGAAACGAATCTATCAACAGTTGAAACAGAAGAGGATGACGCTCATCAGCTTCAACGTTTAACAATAATGCTGAACGATCTTCTTCGTTACAAAGCTCATTCTACTGAGTTAACTGAAGATTTGTATTCGTATATTATTAATCTACTCACTAGTATACCAGTATCTTGTTATGTGGAGCTTTTTCCTTCTGAGAATCTCAATATTTCCAAGAGAAGTGATAGTCAGTTCTATGAAAGTCATGATATACATTGCGTAAATATTTTTATTCACTTTCTGGATAAACGACTGAAAAATTTTAATGAAGGAAAACAAGAAGAAAATCTTAAAATGGAAAACATTTCGAAAGAGTATGAAAACATTCCACCAATATTGATCGTTATGATAAAAAGTGTGCAGTGTTCAAGTGCAATCAGGCATTATGTAAAAAGCAAAATATTGCCTCCTCTGCAAGACGTAAAAAATCGACCTGAACATGGAACAGAAATGAGAAATATTTTATGTCAGCTTTTAACTTACCCTTCTGCACAGATTTCGGACCTTGTTGCAGAATTTCTTTTTATTTTGTGTAAGGAAAATGTCGATAGAATGATAAAATATACAGGCTATGGCAATGCAGCGGGGATTTTTGCAAAACGTGGACTTCTCGCTGGTCAAAACACTGGGAATCATCAGCAATATTCTAGTGACAGTGAAGAAAGTGACACAGAAGAATACATAAAGTATAAGCATTCAATAAATCCTATAATTGGATGTTATGAAACCCCCCAAAAGAATCCTTTGGAAGGTCTATCAGAAGAACAAAAAGAATATGAAGCAGAACAACTTGTGAATCTCATTGATAAGCTACATAGAAAAGGAATAGTGAAACCATGCAAAATTGCCGATGGTAAACCAGTACCAATTGAACATGTGTTGGAACTTCAACAATTACCGAAAGAACATCAAGAGCATAATGAAAATTTGTAATCCATTTAATGAATAGATGTTTGCATTCATTCTTGAAAAATACATGTCTGGTTGTTTATGAAATTAAGAGATAATTAGATATCTAATAATATTTTTAACTTCTAAATGTCATCAAAACATCAATATTTGTTAATAACTTTAAATAGTTTGATTAAAATTTAAAAATTCATAAAGAATTCTACTGCTTAAATACAATACAAGATTTATCATTTTATTCTAAACTATGCATCTTTGATCATTTATGTATTAGATAGATGATATTTAAATGTAAAAAAATTGAGTGCTTCATGTTAGTACTATCTGTATATGAAAAAAAAGAATAAACATAATTCTTTTAAAACAATATAATTTTTTTTTTATTAATAACCAAAAAATCATTGCTGATCCTTTTTATAAAGATATGTGTCGAGTGCATGTTGGGCAGATTCCAAACATGTAAATAATTCCACCAATTTTTTTGCATCAAGTTTTTTGAAGGAAATTTCATAATTATTGGTTTTCATAATGATTTTTGTTACATGTTCCTTCGATTTAGTACCTAAACTAATCATTTGATTATGCTTAATTTTCCAAAAGTGCAACGTTGATGGTTCAGTCAATTGTTTCGATGGAGATGGCAAATTGGACATTATATGTGCATTTGCTAGTAAATAAAATTTTGATAACAAACGACATTTGTCATCCGGGAGCTTCATGTCTTTGTTCAAGATGTCGTATATCATAGATGGATAGATTAGGTAAGAACGAAAGTAAGAAAAGAAATAATGAAATGTCCTAATTATGATGGTAAGTTCATTCTCAGTTATTCCCTTCATGAGGGGAAGATTTTTTTTCGAAATTTCTTTAATCGTTGAAGGAGATGATGATGTTGAAAGACTGTCATTAAAAATAATTGGTAATAACTGATTTAGAATTTCAAGCGGGACTCTTTCACTGATTAGTCTAATTCCCTCTTTAATTTTATCATCTTTCGTAGTAAATAATTTATGTTGAGTCGTCATCATCAGAAACGGGCAGAATGACACAAGCACCCTGAGCCAATGAGGCCAAATGAGCCTTATACGTTAAATCAAATCTGAGGGCAGATTTTTTAAATTTCAGCTAAAATGTAAATAACAATACTGATATAAATTTTTTATATTTATTAGGTAGGTACCTAGTAATTTATTTTAAAATATAACAATTTTTATATGCAAACTTCACCTTTTATATGTGCTTTTATATGTACTTATTAGTCAGGCTTTTAAAATTTATAGTTAATCTTTTTATATATTTTTTTCTTTGAAGGAATTTCAATTTCGTTTTTTGATCATTGATGTTCGAAATTTGCAAAACAAGTTGGAGCCAGAGTACAGATGTTTGATGTTCGAAATTAAGCAAGGTTTTAAAACGTAATCACTGTCAACTTCACACAGCTCAAATGTGGTACTTTGATACCCTGTATTTGTATTTTGTGGGCCAGCTCGAGAGAGATTTTTTTTATATGAAGAAGTTAAAGTGACTTCTAGTCACAAAATAAAAGTTTTAGTATCAAATCCTAGAAAAATAATGAGTTTAGGCGTCATTCCAAACTCAGATGAGCTGAAGGAAAGCTCTAAAAATGTAAGATTGATAAAATAGACAGACGAAAATTGTCTTTGGTGTTGGTGAATACATTATTTGAGAGAAATATGAACTGAAATTTATTAGAACCCACCTACTCATCTCCATTAACAAATGCAAACAGAGTTACTAGAAAGATCAAAACATGTATTATTTCCTACAAATATTGAGTATTCCAGGAAAAGTTCACATTATGTAGAATTTAGAAAGGAATTTAGGGAAATTTAAGAAAAACTTTTACACTTTTTCGTAAAGTCACTGAATTTGAAATTTATGATAATTCTTGTTGAATTATCTTTGGAATATTAAAAAACTAATTTCAAGCTTAAATAATAATCTAAAATTTTGCTTTTTAATGTGATAAAATGCTGCAAAATTGTAACATGTGTGCGTTTTTTACAAATAGAGGATTCTTAGATAGAATGACGTCATGTTATAATAAACAGGTTTTCTTTTTAAAATTATATATGTCTATATTTTTAAGGCAAAACAGAGAGCATCCATTTGTTGGCTTTTATCAAAAGCTTTCAACAACCAGATTCCAGAACAGCTCTCTGAACCATTTTATACGGACCATGATGGAAATCTTCACTTAAAGCCGCAAATTGTTGTTGGATTAGGAAATGCATCGCTTTATTGTCAAGTCTTGGCAAATATCTACTGCGACCCAAACTATCAAAACCTTAACCACTGGTCTATTTTACAAACTCTTTGTCGTAAAGGCATATCTGTATTTGAGGAACACTCCGGAGTTGCACCACTAACAGAAACACTTTTAATACAACAAAATCCGCTAAGAATTGTAAGTTTCATATATATATAGTGCCTATAATATTAACGAATGAAAGTAACAATTTTCCTATTTTAGAACGCACATATGATTGTAATTGAATCACTTATGATACTTTATGCGAAAGAGATTACATCTGGCGACCGCATTCAATCGGTTGTCACAAGACTTTCCTTAGGAGCCACACCAGATAATTTGAGCAGCGACCAGCTTTTGCTTCATTGGCTTTCACATGCTATGGCTGCTCTTAAGCATCGATTACAAAAAAAATTGGAGCTTGAAGAGCTCTATGATAACAAAAACAGGATAAAGATTCCTGATATTCCGACACCAGTTCATGATTTTGCAAGCTTATGTGATGGTGTATGTTTGGCATATTTGATAGCATTTTATTGTCCTAAAATTTTACCGTGGCATCAAGTTCGAATAAGTTATCTTCCAACTATCGAAGACAGTCTTCACAATTTATCACTGGTGGAAAAATTTTCACAACATCACTTACCATATTCCATTTTTCATTTGTTATCGGAAGATGTAATCTCGTTGAGAGAGTAAGAAATTATTCCTATTTCGTTAAATTACTTTCGCTATTTATTTCAATTTTACTGCAGACATTTGAAAACGAATCTTGTTCTTTTGTTGGCTGATATGTTTACATTGTTTGAGATTCATCCAGCAGAATGTGTCGACTACCCTGAGCTAGAAACATCTCCTGGTAAGAATTCATTTGAAATTTTATTATTTAGGTCAGCTTGGATATCATTCGGATGTTTAAGTATTTGTACAATTTACATAATTTGCAAAATATTCCAAAGGGAACTTTAACATATTTATATCTTCTTCTTTTCGTTCAACGAAGAAATCAACTTGAGCATTCGTTTAGCTTTTAAATAATTTTTTAAGAAATCATTGTGACCAACGCTATCATCATAATTATTAAAAGCATATTTTTTAAACATGCAAAGCTACTTTTGAATATAGAAAAAATGTACTGTTGAAATTGAATCATTTTTAATTTTAACACTGCCGTTCAGCTTTAGATTCTAATGTAGATTCTGCTATTAAATTTGGGCTTTTGCATGGTCCTTTATATAGAAATCTAATTAAATGTCACGATTAGTGAAACAATTTATATTTTAACTGATTTCTATTGTGATTGATTCACTTAAAAAATAGGCAACCAATCTGAAAATTTTAAAGCCAATATTCATGGGATCAGTTATCGCAGAGGTTTAACGTTTCAATCAGTTCAGCCTATACCCGATTTAAGATGTGGATCAAATTTAGTTTCTCCTGTTGCTGAACAATCCTGCAGTCTATCTTTTCAAGGTCAATATGAGATTTCATAAAGAAAAAATGATTGCTATTTTTTAATTTTTTGATTTTCGTAGTAATCACTTTAAAATTAGATTTTAAACAAGTTCAGTGCCTGTTTCATTAAATCTTTTTTTATTTGTTTTCTGTGGTTTTTTAAACATATTTTTATTGAGTAGCGTTAATATTTAAGGGTTTGTTTCAAAGCAAAGATTAGGTACATGTCATATCGGAATTGATCGAAAGTTAATAATTGCTGCTTAAGCTTTTCCTTACAAGTTTTTAATCTTGTTAAATTGCTAATGTTTTATTAGTAATTGCTTTAATTTTAGTGATTCAGCATTAAATTTTCTCTTTAGCGATATTTTAAAATTTTACAATTTATGGAAATATTTTTAATAAATTATTTCTACATATATTTAAATCATGGAATGAACATAAATAGAAAACTGTACGAGTGGAGTGCATTTTCGTTTTTCCACAAATATCTTATATTTGCAATTCAATATCTATCATTTTAATGTCATATTTTTCAGTAGTTTAATAAACATATTCGTAATGCATCTATATGTAGTTTAGAATTTAGATGATTTTTTTAAATGTTATTAGTAATAAGTACTTTATATTCCTGAAAACGTTTTTTTTTGCATTGCTTATAAAATGATTAGTATTTGGTTTTTATGTATGGAAATACTTGAAATGTTTAGTATTATTATAAATAACCGTAATCTTTAATATGTTATTGCTTCTTCTAATATTAGGAAAACGGTCTGGATCAGCAACAAATGTAGTTACGCAACATACATCTTATGCAAAAAACACAAGTTTGTCACCAGAAAATGAATTTACAGTTCATAAATCAAAAGGAATCACAACTTTATTTCAAACGAAGGAATCATCGCCAGGAAGTTCACGTCATTATAAAGATAAAGGAAAAAACGATATAAAGAATGATGAAAAAGGTGAGAACTGATCTTAAATTTTTAAAAGAAAACGGAAATGCATAAGTTGTGTAGTAACAATCTTCAGAAGCCTTTATAAAATTTCTAAAATAGTTTTTAACATTTTTATAGCAGATAAACCGGCAGGTCGCCCTAGTAATTGGGAGGATCAACGAAGACCAAGTTTTGCTGGTAAATATTGAGCAATAAAAGCTTTTTGTTTTATATTCAATTCTATTTTCTTTTTCTTTTTTCTAAGGTCGTCGCTCTCGAAAAAATTCATTTAGTGAAGACTCTCAGCTCACAATAGAAAACTTTGGAGGATCACAAGAACAACTGAATACAATAGGGATGTCATTTGACCAACGTTCACTTGATCGAGAGAAGAAACCTCATGAAACATCTTTCGCGTCTATCGAGATGACTCTTCCTGCCAGAAGTTCTATAGCAGATGCAAGAGGAAGTCTTCAAATTGGATATGGTGATGACGATGATTTTTTGATTAAAGATAGAGAAAAACCAGTTCTGAAAAGCCAACATAGCAACGCATCCTCAAGCAATAGCAACATAAACATGCAAGAAGAGAAAAAAAAGATGCCTCCATTATCTTCAATTACACCCACGACAACAACTTGGCGACAGCAAAGCTTAAATCTTAATCAATTAAATGAAATATGTGAGTTTCTTTTATAATTATTTCGAAGTGTTTATATTAAAATTAAATTAAATGTAATTAAAAGGTGACATAAATCAACCTTATATTGATGAGTCAAAACTAAGTTCAGTTCGACTAAAACTTGAAGAAAAAAGGAGACATATAGAGAAAGAAAAAAGAAAAATTGAAGCTCAGATGTCTAAGCAGCTTCAAAAAGTTGGAAAAGCAGCTTTCTTACAAGCAATTAATATCAAAGTAAGTTTTCACTTTTAAGGTTTTCATTTGTTTTCAATTTACAAAAATTATAGAAACTGATCTTATTCAGAACTTCTTATAATGCTGAAGATTATTTAAATGAAAGTGAATTTAAAATATTTTTGAATTGAGATCGATTGAAATATCTTTTTGGAAATATTAAACTAGTTTATTAAAAGTATAAATTTTAACTACCTTTTCATAACAGGATAAACCCGACCCATCTCAGATGAGAGATAACGATTCACATGCAAACGAGAAGCATATACAATCTCAGGTGAGCGTGAAAAATTAGTGTTTAGTTTTTTTTATCTAAGCCAAATATTTAAAATTCAATTTTTATTAAAGGATGTTTTGGATTCAGAAAGTTTGGGTTCGAAAACTCTTGAGCGTGAACAAAATAACAATCTTTCATTGGAACAATATCATCAGAGTATTGCAATGATGAATTCTGATCTTCACGATATCCAAGAAGACATACAGAAACTTGCTGAACAGCAAAATCAAATTCAAGTGCAAACAATGCAAGCCCAGCAACTTCTTCAAGCTCAGCAAATTGCGAGTATACTCAACAATCAATATAGCAGTCAACAAAACATTGCAGGATTGTATCATCCAGTTCAACAACCTGATTCTAATCCTCAACTCTCTTTAAAATCCCAAGCACCTCAATACGTCAATGAACAAATTCATGATATTCAGAAGTTGGTAAGTTTAGATGTTGTTGATAACTCTAAGAATTATAAAGTGTTACATGTTTTCGCAAATTTCTAAAAGAAACATTATTAAATTTTATTGCTTTTAATTATTTTTACGTAGATGCCAAGTCAAGGAAGTCCTCGTATTATTGAAGATCAATACACATCTACACCATCTAAATATTTGAATCAAGAACAACAATTGAATATAGTCAAATATGTGCAAGACACAAATCATTGTCGTGATCAATATGAAACTCAACGGAATCAATTCTTTTTGCATGGGGATTCCTCAGCGTCATCTCCACAAACTTCATCTCGTCGTACATGGTTGCAAAAGGGACAACAGACTATGTCAAAACCTGAAATGTCTTCATGGTCACAGCAAAGTGCACATAAACAAGCTGAGAGTTTATCGTGGAATTTAATGCCTAGTCAAAAAAGTAAATCCAATTTAGGTGGTTTTATTTTACATGAAAATGGAAAAAAGCAAAACGAAGATGATGCTCATGCCCTTTTCCCTGTCATGCACGCTTCTCAAAGAGAACCGAGCAGTAAAATCAACCAAGTCGATGATACAATGACTCCTCAAAGTATTTCGTTCATTGGCGATGAAGATGGAAATGATGACATAGCGATGAATTTTAATGATAATAAAAGAGATAACAGAAGTTCTCTTCAACAAAGACATCAAAATGACATAAATAACGTTGAAATTTCCTTAGGGAAATTTAACATTACAAGTGGATCAAAAACATACCGAATTCCTTCTCCAACAATTAAAAACCATCCCGGAATATCTCCGAATAGTTTCCATTCTGTCGAATCTCAAAACGGCAGTGAAAAGCAAAAAGGTTTTTATATAAGTTTTGACAACGAAACTCAGCCGAAACGTCCTAAACCACCATTAAGAACAAAACGTTCCCCTAAAAAATCATTCGACAACCTAAACAACTTTGCTTGTGATGATGAAGATGATCATGAAATATCAGTAAGGAAGTTCCAAGCTTTTGATAAACACAAAGAAAATGATCATTTGATGAGAACATTTGATGATTCCAATGACTACAAAATAATAAAAAATCCGACAAAATCAAATGATAATAAAGTTTTACTTGTAGAAGCCAATGAAAAAAATTTTGATCCTGTAAGTATAATAAATTTACTTATTTATGAACAACTGAAAACTTCATAAAACTTTTAGTAAAATGTTGACAGAAGTCATAATTTTTATTCGGAAACAAATAGAAAAGATTTTTTATTTGATTTGTTTAATTTTGAAGGAACAAATGGATGAAATGCAACGAAAAAAAGAGAAAATCATGCTTCTTTCTTTGCAACGTCGGCAACAACAAGAGGAGGTGAAGGTTCGTAAAGAAATTGCAGCAGTGCAACGGAAAGAAAAAGATCAAATGAAAGAAGAAGAAAAAGCAAGAAAGAAAGAAGAACAATTGGCACGGCGCACACAAATCCTTGAGCAACATCGTCTGAAAAAAGCTATAGAAGAAGCAGAACGAGAGGGAAAAGTGTTAGATAGAGCCACTGCAGAATTAATTACAAAGCAACAGCAAATGTTTTCAACTCAGCCAAAAATGCGAAGACTTGGCACACAGAGACCACGTCCAAAAACCATACATGTTGAGACCAACTCTTCTTTTGACATGAACCAACTTGAAAAAAAAGCTTCCAACTCAAATTTGACTGGTGAGTTATGCTTCATATTGAAGTTGGTTTTCTATCAAATAAGTAACCTTTAACGTTTCATTTGATATAAAGAAATTTTTTGAACATTTTCATCTGTAATTAGATGTTAAAGTAAATATTGCAAGTTATAAGAAATTGAAAAAAAGAAATTTGGAGTAATCGAACTTTTCAATATATCGAATGACGGTTGTGTGACTTTTTCTCTTAATTAAATCATATCTCTGATATAATCAAAAGGTTCTAAAACGAATCTGCTTTTTATTTTTAAGTTGCTTTGCTCAATTTCCTTTTACATGATAAACATAATGATGAAAGGAGAGCTTACATTTACACAACACAATTTAATTTGTTTCAAAGGTATCCCTTCAAACACTATGCGACGTGATTATTATCGTGGGAGCCAGGATTCACTTTCAACAAAAGGTATTTATTGTAAAAATAAAACTCACAAGATGCTCTCTTGCTCATAATATAACGAAGCTGTTTTTTTACTTATTTGTTGCATTTCTTACTTATTCCAACATTCTTACTTAAAATTATACATTTTATAACTAACATGGTTCTTTCGGATACTGGTTCTTGTATTATATTAGAATCACCAGATGATTATCCTAGCACAAGCTCAACACCTCTGGGTCATAGGAGTTCAAATAAATATGTTAAAGGTAATAAATATTTTAACCTAAGTAAATATTTATATTATTTATACATAAATAAACCTCCATTTATACGTGCTTTTGTGTTTGGAAAATACCTATTTCCAAAATTAACTACATTTGCTGTACGTATTTTGATTTAGAAGAGGATGAAAACAACAGATAAAAGCAATATGTACATATTAATTAAAATTCCACCTTATTTTCATGATGGAAGATATACTTTTAACTATCTACGTTTCTTGCTTTTAATTGTGTTTTTATTGTCATATATTTTCATCCTCTGGCATTTGTTTATGTATAAAACTCATTTTTATCTTATCAATTAACTCAATAATAATAATAACTGGCTTCTCATTTTTAATTTGAGATGCTTGAAATTACGGATTATTTCACACATTGTTCAATAAGTGGAAAAATTCTGACAAGAAGATAATTTAAAGATATTCTTACTAGATACAGTACAAGATATCTTTGCATATCGTTAGATTTTTAAAGGTAAAACAAAAGTTCAAAAATATAAAAATCTTCTACCTAAGTAGATAATCATTAAATAATTAAGAGTCTTACTTTTCAAACTGCCCAGCTGGCGTAATCGTTTGATTAAAATTTCTTCTCTTTTCAATGAAGATTTAAAAAAGCAACGAATTCCATTCTTCATATTTGAAACAAATATTAAACTTAAATTGCACACATTTTTATGTACATTGTATAAAATATAAATCATAAATGGAACGAAAATAATAAGTTAATGTTGAGGCTAACATAAAATTCTATCCCACTTTCTGAAAAACTCTCTAAAATGTTATCTTCTTTATGTTAATGGTAAAGGGTTAAATTAAAAAAGACTGCTTATGATGATGAGGATGAAATAGAACGAAAACCTGGTGTAGGGATTGTATTATTTTTCATTAAAATTACCTTCCATAATTTATAGAATCATTGCACATTTACGTGTCATGTTTCGTAAAAATGGATAAATGCTATCATACTGAATAATTTTCTAACTCAGCCACAAAATGTCTAGTATATTCTTGAGAATTCAATTTTTACTGTTTTCTTTTTCTATAAAAATAAAAATAATCGGATCAGAACCTCAAGGAAATGAGCGAGGTCGAACTTTAAATCGTCTTTCGTCAGTTGCGAAATATGGAGGCGCCGGTGCCAATTTTCGTGGTCGAAAATCCAACTCACTTATGAATCTATGTGGTGGTAAGAAATTTAAAAATTCAATTAAAGAAAAAAGGCTTTTTAAAGCTAATGATAAAAATAAAGTCCAACCACTTAAGTTTGAATATTGAAAGTTGGGAAAGAAAAGAAAGAACTTCAACTTTGTAAAACATTTTCACAACTATCGTTCGTTATAATTGAATCATATTTTATATATTTAGTTGCTTTTATTTTTTTAATTATATGTATAAAGATACATATATGCTTATGTGTTTATTTTACTAACTTAACATTCTAATATGAACTGAATCTATGTACGTGTATAGACTCAGATTCAGGTTTGGGTCGGGCGACTCCTCCACGACGTGCACCTTCTCCAGGGATGGGATCAAGAACTTCATCTGGTAAGCACTTACCCTCTCCAAGTGGCCCTGGGAGTCTACCTCATCCTAATTTGATGATAAAACGTCGAGGAGTTGGATATGATGATGGTGCCAGTGACATAAGTTCTACACATAGTTCCATTTTTGGCGATTATAGTGGTAAGGCTTTTGATTTCTCTGACATTTTGTTACCTTTTAAGAATATTTAACATTAACAAAATTAAAAAAAAAATCTTATTTAAATGCAGAAGCATATTAAACAATACAGAAGAGTTAAACATTTTTCATATTATTCAATAGGTCCTCGACTTTACAAACAACCGGCAGCAAAATCTAATCGCGGAATACTTTTAAATGCTGTAGAGTATTGCGTTTTTCCTGGTGTTGTTAACCGAGAGGCAAAACAGAAGGTTTTGGAAAAGATAGCTCGAAGTGAAGCGAAACATTTTCTTATTCTCTTCAGAGATGCTGGCTGTCAATTCAGAGCACTTTACAGTTTCGATCCAGAAACAGAAGCGATAATAAAATTGTATGGTACTGGACCTTCTCATGTCTATGACGTCATGTTTGATAAGTTTTTCAAGTAAGTTAATTTAAAACTGCTTTATATTTACAGGCAATTTGAACCTAAACTTTTTAATTACCTTCATGTAGTCAGATATCAATTTAATTTGATTGTTATTGATCATTTTTGTTTATTTCAGATATAATTCTGGAGGGAAATGCTTTGCCCAGGTGCATACAAAGCATTTAACAGTAACTTGTGATGCTTTTTCAATACATAATTCGCTCTGGCAAGGCAAGAAAACAAGTCATCTGCCCAACAAGAAAGACATGGCGCTTGTTATTTAATAAAATATATTTATAATTAATAAGTATAACAGAGTTTAATAATTTGCTTTCATGGAAAAAGGGAAAACCTGGAATAAACTAACTCAATCATTGAACATTCGTACACTAAGTTTTCACCAATTATAATTAAATATCTAATTAAATTTAAAAAATATATCTAAAACCGTTTCATCTCATTCAGTAACAAAAAGAACCGAATAAATATGTTTATTATCAACAGGAAACTCACAAATGTTGAATTAATTGATCACAATAAACTTATCAATCTTCTTTTTTCTATCAGCATCATCAATAAGTTGCAATGAAAATAAAAGAAATAAATTGAAGATTCCAATAATGATGAAATCAGAAAATTTGGTTTTAATAAACTTACATATTTTTTGTTATTTTTCTGTTTGTTTCATACTTGAGTACAAACATGTTATGATGTTGATAGTAACTAAATATTTAGCAGCAAAGTTAATATTTTTGCATACTATGCTAATCGTCTGTCATGCTTTTATTCATTCAAAACAGAACTAAAACTTTATAGAAGAGAATATTTTTCAAGATAAAGACATTTGAAAACTCTATCGCAAATTATCTAATATATTTCGAAATTTTCTTTGTTTAGATTTACGTTTTTACATCACGCATAAGTTTATCTCTTTTAAGTCATCTCTCAAATTTTATTCTATTATTTAATGATTTTAATCAACATTTTAATAAACAAATCCACAAATTTCTATTGCAAAATGTAATCTTAATTACATTTTTAAGGGGCACACGTGATTAATAATTAAAAAGTCGTTCAGAAATTTATCAAAATACTTACTTTTTTTAATTAATTAATTTTGATTTAAACTCGAAAGTTTCTAATATTTTTCAAATCGAATATTTGATATAACAAGTACTAAATTCAGTATAACAAAAAGACAAATGCAAAAGCCAATAAAACAAGAAAAAATATAAATAAAAGAGAACACCTATTTTAATTTATTATCCTCAGCAAAAATATTTCCATCGTCACTTGATTAGGTATTGGCAACTTACATTACAACATTACAAACCTTCGTTTGTATCTACAGTAAGCTGATTATATTTTTCTTATTGATTTTTTTTAATGGAAATGAAACACAAATCAATGTTTTATGCATCTTAATTTCAAAACTTTATTTTATTATTTTAAAACTACAAAATATTATATACATAGATACAGTTTAATGATCGTTAAAATCTCAAAGTTTTGATTTCATTTTAAGCACAAAACTCACGAAAATTCTGATTAATTTTCGTTTTTTTCTTGTCGAAATATTTCACTTCCTTACATATTTTCCCCCAATGTGTTTCTTTTCGAAGTGTTAATGAAAATGGAATAAACGATTAGTTCATAAATATTTAACGCATATTACGTAAATCTTTCCTGATTTACAACACAAATTCTGTAGTTGTTCAAACTTAAAATATCTAAAATGCATATAAAGATATTTCATGCAAACGGAGAAACACAAAGTGGTTTAATAGAAAGAATATTGGGAGTCAGAATTTTTTCTAAAAGTTTGAAAAACAAATTGCAAAATGGACAGGAGTGACTAGTCAGCACAACCCAATTTCCCTTGAAATTGAAAAGTGTTGTCATTGTCATAAATGTCCATTGCTTCCCGATTGCTCTAAACAGTCGGGTGAGGGGCTTTTTAGTCCCTGTCTTAGACCTGGTGATGATAATTAAAAAACAAAAATAAAAAAAGTGTCACTTCATTTTTTTGAAATATTGACCGATGACTGCCTTGTGCTTCTTCAGATATATTTTTATGCAAGTAGGTATTTAAAATTATGAAATCACATCTTAATGTTAGGCGCATCAGGCAACATCATTTACCACCTTGGTCGTCTCAAGTGATCAAAATAATTGAATGTTAAATCATCTGCTTGCTGATTCTGTTGTGATGGTGTGTGCATACTTGTGTGATGAGGTGAGAAAAGATGATGAGGATTATAAATGGGATTAAGGTTTTGACTTGTAACAGTAGAATCATTTGATGAAGTTGTACTAGTTGTTGAAACTGCTGTTAAAGGTGTTAGATGATGTTGATAATAATGTTGATGGCCCGTTGTGGATTGAGCTTGATGTAGGTGAGAAGCTGGCAATTGTTGGACATTTGAC
Organism: Clunio marinus; assembly: GCA_900005825.1. Lineage (NCBI taxonomy): Eukaryota > Metazoa > Arthropoda > Insecta > Diptera > Chironomidae > Clunio > Clunio marinus. The sequence goes on along the minus strand of CVRI01000074.1, from coordinate 877,859 downwards.
GTTAAACGCACCTTTTTAGAAAAGGCTGCGTTTTGTTGCTGTTGAAGTTGATGCTGCTGTTGTTGATGATAGTTTGCAGCTGTTAAGAAATTGATGGAAAGTCAAAAAATAATTATCAAATATTTTTTAAAATCTAATTACCCTGCTGCTGATTGATGATTACACTTGGAGTGTTAGTTGTGATAGGACTATTGACTATATTTTCAGTAACATTTAAACTTGTTCCACTGGAAGTATCATCGACAGCTACCAAACGGGCATTCTCAACTTTATTCAGATTATTTTTTCTTTTCCTATCTTTATGAAACGTTGACACAGAAGAATTCGACTCTAATTGAGGTGTTTCATTATTATCAGCTGTCTTCTTTGAAGAACAGCTAGAATTCCTGGATTGTTGGCTTGATTGCCACACTGTCGATTTTCTTCCTCCTCTTGCTGAATGCATTGGAGGTGGTGAAGTTGCATCACGTTCACCTTGAAGAAACTTCAAGTAACTCGCCATGAATCCTTTGTTCATTTCAGACGGAATATTATATTTTCTCTCATTCATTTGTTGGCTTGATGAATTAGAATTAGTCGTCATATTGAGATTTTGCTGAACTATCGCGCTTTGTTGTTGTAAGTCGTTGATTTTCGATTGATTTCGGGTATTGCTTTGACTGCTAATATTATTGTTTTCTAAAAATGTACGCAAAAGATTTGAATGCTTAGTTAAAACTTTATATTTTAATCAAGTGTGCAATAATCCTTACTGTTTTGAACATAATCCGTAGTTCCTTTGTTATTATTGAAATTAATAACGTTAAGATTATTATTCTTCATTGCCATAGAATTATTAGTTGTTGTAGCGTTAGGTGTCGTGCTAATGTTAGTTGTAGACTCTGACAGTACTGACAGAGATGATTGTAACTGGTGATAGAACTTTTGTCCATTGTTCAAGTTGAGATGAGATGATGGTATTTGGGGAGATGGCGAAGTATTTCCACGACTGAAAGAGAATTTAAAAATCATTTAAAATACTTTTCAAGATTTAAATCTACAAAAAAAAGTATGTGTTGAAATAACAATTGAAAGATTTTGTTAGGAATTATTGAAAATTTTGATTTCGAATTGAGTCTAAAAAAGAATAGAAAGGTTTTCGAATAGTTTTACTATTAGATCTAGGTAGTTGAAAGAGTTTAGAAAAGAGTTGTAATTATGAGAAAGTAAAATTTTATATGGATTATTTAGAATCAAAAATCTTGAGAAGTTTCTAATTGAAAACACTTTGTAAAGATACGAAAGATGAAGGATCGTAGTTTATTTAAATTTGAGGAGAAATAACTGAGTAATAATGGAACTGTATGGAACTAATACCGCACATACCTGGATCTTGAATTTAGATGTTGATGTTGCAATGCAGTTGTAGTTGTTGTTCCTCCAACAATAACATTACTGTATTGTGAATTGTAATTTACATAATTTGAGGCGGAGGACGATGATTTACTTATGGAATTTGTTGAGGATACTGGTGAAGATCCGTTATTAATTGAAGATGGCACTAATGTTTCATGAGGCATGAGCCCAAACGAATTAAATGCAGGCTCAGTTGTTACTGATGCTGGTGATACTGTTGATGCCACTTGATCAAAGTATGCAGAATTTCCACTTGTATTTGAATTTGAATTATTTGTTGTAGTCGTTGAATTAGGTGATTGTTGACTATAACTTCCGATGCCCCTAAAAGTATGTCTTTGATAAATAATGTTAAACATATTAATTTTAATAAAATATTTTACCTTGTTCTACTACTTTGCTGTTGTTGATTTACAATCGCTATATGTTGATTTGTTTGCTGATAATTTTCAGGTCTTTGTCTGTGAGTTGTTTGGATATTATTGTAATGTGCTGGTTTTGGATTAGGAGTATGGAGAAATGGTGAAAATACTGTTTCATATGCAATATTTGGAGGTGCTGATGATGGAGGAGCAGACGGTAGAAAGTTGGAAGCGCTGAAGCCTGATTGAAGTAGCAATTGAGATGTTGCAGGATGAACCGCAAAATCTGCTCTTTGAACTGTTGATCCAGACGAATTAACACCACTGGGAGAACTTACACAAATTCCTCCAATTGTTGCATTATGAGCTGATGCAGCAGCAATAGTTGCTAAATGATGATGAAAATCTCCATTTGTCGGTGTCGTAGACGATGGTTGAACAGTTGCTAGTCTATTATAAGTGTATGACCATGGGCCCACAGGATCCATTGTTTTTTTCTGAAATCGGTCAACATTTATTAAATTAAGAATTGAGTTATTGTTTTAAATTATTTCCAAAAGCATTATCAGATTAATAAAGTTCTTCGAATCATTTTAAACTTATTAAAAATGAACACAATTTTTTTGTTTGCAATTTTTTTTAAATAGAGAAATTCTTTAACAAACATAATTTTCTTTCCAACTAATATTTATGTTTTCGCACATAATTTCATAATCACGACTTACATTAATAATTATGGAATCTTTCTGCAGAATTTACTTTTTACGACTTCAAAACAATCATAAATGAATATGAATTCTAAGATTGTAATTTTCGCGGGTTATTTCATCTTTTTGATTCAATACAATGAGATTTTTAACAAGAAAACGTACTTTTTGAGGACAGTTTCTCTATCACTTTTTATATATATCAAGCCTGTTGTATTTTTTTTGAGATTCAAACATGAATTTTCTAATTTTGTAACAATCAAAATTTAAAATTTTGAGTCTTTAATTTTGCTCTCGGGCGTCACTTTTCTATCTGATTCTATCGATTGCTGCAACTTTTATTTGTCACGTATCAGAAAGAACATAATAAGCATGGTGTTCAATTAATATAAAAGGACTTTTTTAATATTTTAACTTCACTAAAATAAAATTAAAGTTTTACCAAAGGCAATCGTAAAGTTTTTTCGGAATTCAATGTGAGAACGCCATTTTGGTTATTTTTGTATATTTGCCTAACGAGCATAGAATAACATAGAGTGGAAAATTACCTATGAGTAAAAATAAAAATCTTCGAATTATTTTTAATGCGATGAATGTTGAACAGAAAATGTAGTATATTTTCAAATCATAGCAGAAATAAAAGAAAATTTCTTCTTAATTTATTGTTTAATCCAGATATTTCCAAACAAAATCATAACTTTTTTTTCTGCCGGATACTTGAAAGCTGTCAGTCGAAAAGTGTCATTAATGTTATTTTTTTTCTTTTCGAACGATATTCTATTATCAGCGCAATCCAGAAACAAATAAAAATTGATTTAACTTTTCACTAATAGATAGCGCTACGCTCATTAAGAAGACGAAGAAGAAAAAAATATGTAAAAGTAAACTTGGAAAGAGAACGCTACCTAGGTACTTACAAGCAAAAACTCTATATTATGATAAATAGATGTTATTTGAAAAATGAAATTGAATAATATAACTAAACAAGAGTAAGCTTATTTGACTATTTATTTAAGGATGGTTATTTTCTGACCACACCGTTATCCCGAGCGGCACCCACTCGCCGTGCCGGAGGCATACGGCTGCACTGTGGCGATTTTACATTGGTACTCCCTTTGGCTTTTTCTTCAGAAATTGCCTTTTGTGCCGCTCGGGTATACATCTCTGTATAAAATAAAAATGAAAAAAAATGAAAATCTATCATTTTTAACTGTAAACAAACTTTATTAATCTCCTTTTCTTTTTTTGAATTTCATATGCTTAGATTATGAATGAAACATTTCAAACGCATGTAGTAAACTTTTAAGAAAACAAGATGAAAAATTTTTCCGAAAAATATTTTCATAATTATAAGTATTCTAAAGAACATAATCGAAAACTTAATCAACAATTTTTTAAATTTTCTAATGTTTAATAGTTTCGCGTTTAGATGGAAGAAAATTTTTCAACCCAGTTAATTTGCGAAAGTACTAGACATACATTCAATGTAAATATGAATTTTTTGTTTGAAATTTCATTCCGAATAAAAATTCAATCAACTCGAACTTGCATCATGAGAAATTTTAAAAATTTTGCTAGAATTTGTATTATTAGTATATATGTTTGATCTCTATTGATTCAACATTAATATTTTTGAGAAATAAAGGGTTATAAATATTTCAAATCCAACAATTTAGTACACTAAAAAAAATTTGATCAAAATCGACTTTTTGATCAAGAATTCATTTGAAATTCATTTCGGTCAAAATATGCACAAGCTTAAACATAGTTCTTGATCGACATATATCATTCCAACGATTACCGATATTTTTTATAATTCAATATTAACATTTTCCTTAATGATACTTTAAAGTTCTAATGAAGGCTATAGAGACTAGAATATATTTAAAACTCGATAAGTTTCTAATAATATACGTACTTAGTAAGATGATTTTCAATTAAAAATTAGAAAACAGTTTCAGATGGGATTTTTTTATATTAAATGTGTAAGTAAAGAGACGGTTTGAAATATTTATTTTATGTTTGGTTTCACTAGTGGAGTAATAATGATTAAGAATTCATTTAGAAAGATTATATTTTCCCTCATATTTCTTCAAATTTGTTTTAACATAAGTATGCGTGTATCTTTTGGATAAAAGCAAAATGTTTATATATGTATCTATATATTTAAATTTCTTATAAGTATTGTTTATCTTTTTCCCGTATTCAAATGCTTTCGTTCGACAAAGCATGCTAAATTTTGGTATCCAGAGATTGAATCTATTTAAAGGGATATTAGAAATGTCATTCTAAATAAGTCTTATAATATGGACATTATGTTTTATCCTAAGATTTTTCGATAGCAAATATTAAACTGCTGTTTCGGTGTGACTATGAGATGATAAACGTTCCACGTCAATTTGTGGTACAGATAATTCGTCGGGAATATTATCAGCATATTCAATAGAAGAAGCTTGTGAAAGGCGTTTGCTCAAAGATGTTTGTTTGCGTAAAACTTCTGCCAAAGACGTTGTATTATGTTCACCATAACGTGCATCAAGTCCCTGTCGAAAAGCATTAACTACACGGATCTGCTTTGATTTTTATCAACCGATTCACCAGTTTCGGTTCCCAAGACGATAAAGCAATCATATTATGAAATTAAAATTATTAGAAAAGAAAAAAAGAGATGAAGAAAAGTAATTTAATATTTCATTTTGTGTTATGTTTAAGTTGGAATACATAGAATATAATTAAACACCAAATTTTGCCTTACTCGTAAAGAAATTAATAATGTTTATCATGATACACTTTTTAGACGTGTACTGTAATAAATATCTAAGTTGGTATACTTTACGAATATGGTTTGAGGACTCAAATGTGAAAAAAACATGCAATTTCTTATAATGTTAAACAACTTTTTTTTCCTCAAAGTGCTCGTTAATTAATTTTTAATAAACAATATATTTTTTAAACAAAATTAAAAAAAAACCAAAACCATGTTAATGATAATAATAAAAATATTTTTAATTGTTATAGTGTAAGTAGTGTGTAATCACCAGTCAACTAATCATGAGCCAAACTTACTTGTGTACATAAATTCTATTCAATACTTATTTTTAAATAGATATCAAAATCGTAATTAAAGCAAATATATGTGAATAAAACTATTTAAATAATAAAAGCGATTATTTGAGGTATATTGTTCTCTTGGTAAGAACACTGAATAAATTGTCTCTTGTCAAGAGTAGCAGAAAATTTTTAAATATATATTTAGATTAACTAGGTACATATCATTTTATATTTAATATCTTCAAGATTATTGGTTTGATGAAACGGAAAAGTGACAAGAAATGAAATTCTATGATAAGTATGTGGATATGCATGGTTCAAAAAAAACTAAATTTTTTTCTTGTGGATCTCATTCAATAATCTTTGACTAAGATCATAATAATTATTAGATTGTGATCAATTAAGATTTGCTATCTAGTCGAAATTTAAAAATAAAATTCAACATAAGAAATATTAACCCTATAACTAAAAATGTAGACAAGTCCTAAATTTTCTTTAGCAGTTATCTGTTAATTTTTATTTCATTTCATGCGAATAAGATTTCATAAAATAGCTCCAAGTTAGTTTTCTTTTTTTTTCATTCTCCCTTAGTATAATTACATTTTGTAACAACCATGAAAATATGTTTCTCTATTAAGGTATAAAATTCAATGTAAAATAGAATTTTCATTGTTTATAACGTTATTCTTATTAAAACAGGTAATACGATTCTCAAGTATCAGAAATATATGTAATTTCAACTGAACTTCATGTTGCCCACGATTATTCAGATACTCTACATCTCAAATTCAACTCTACCTTCAAACTTAAAAATGATTTTGATTTAAGCGAATTAAATAAATATTCTTAGATAAATCCACAAATTTGCTATAAGACTTGTTGAAAAATATGTTTCACTTTATGCATGGTTCGCCAGAGATTAAGCAAACATGGGAATACTGCTGAAAAATCGTGGAAAAGTGTTACATATATCTATTTGTTAAAAAGAGACATAGTCATCGAAAATTTTTAAAACAAATTTAATTTTTTTTTCAATTGTTAAAAACTCTCATAATTAATACAAATGCAGGCAATAAAATAATTGTTCAGATATCTGTGGGTGAGCGTTATTTTTGACTTTGGTGAGTCACAAAATGAAAAGAGCTAGAAAAAATGTTTTTCAAACTACATAATGATCTTCAACTAAATGAATTTAAGTTAGCTGATTTACATTTTTAATTTAATTATTTAAATTTTTGTAAATTTGAAGGAATAAAAAATATTTAATATCGCGTTGGTCCACGTTTAAACAATTTTTAGTTCCAAGCATCTTTCACTAGCTTCATAGCTTCATCCTTTTGCTTAAGGTTGCGCTCTTCTATTTTTTGTCGAGAATACGCCACAAGTATTTTATAGGATTTAGATCTGATCTTTGGACTTGCCTCTCGAAGATTTCAGCTAGAGAATTTTCAAAAAAAAATGTAAGCTTTCTTTGAAGTGTGGTTGAAATCATTGTGCTGTTGAGAGCCCTTCAATTGAAGATCATTTTGTAGCTTTTTCCTTTTTAATTTTATGAGCCATCAAAGTCAAAAATACGTTCGTTCGTAGGTGTATGAACAATTGTTTTGATCGCTGCAAGATCAGCTATTAGGGTATCAAATATTGACACCACTGTTATTCACAGTAAATATATAGTAATAAAAAATTGAGGAGATTGTTTGTCGAATGAGTTCTAGTTTTTTTTCATAATTATTCCAAAAATAGTTATTTAGCCATTGTGGAAAATCCGCCTTTTCTTTTTGTTTTAAATAGCCTCACTGACTTAAGTCCATTGAAATCGGCTGTACATTTCGTACATTCCAGATTTAAACCCAGACTCGATCATGAAGTTATAGATATTTTAAGTTGTCGAAGGTATAGATATTTCAGCCTTTTAAGAAAAAGAAGGGCAATGACTAAAAGTAATCCTACCGCTATAAATACATAAGTTGAATATAAAAAATCAAGAAGTTTAGGTCATAACCCGAAGCAATTCACGTAAATAATATCAAATGAATTTTCTCTTTTAATAATTGATAGCGAAAATAACGTGTCGATATTGAGGATGATGATGAAAATAGTGCTTGTATTTGTTTTTTTTTTAAATTAACTGCTGTAAATTGTGTAGTCTCAAATCCAAAGAATTGCCAATTATTTTCTTATTTATGAATGAAAAAATCTTTAAATGGTGATCTGTTTAACTTCTGTTATCTGAATTTTAGTATTATTAGAGTTTTCTTTAACTTTCTATTGTATGTAAACATGTACATAAGTATAGGATAATTTTAAGTTCGTTTTAGTTGAAATCTTTGGTTCCATTAAATTTCAAGTTAGGTTTTCATGAAATTTGAAAGTGGGCATAATTTTTAATTTATAATTTATAATAATTTCAAATTTCAAACTTCGTCAGATGTCATATGTGAGCGGTAATGAATCTACTTGAGCGAGGATTTCAATTAAAAAGAATCTGAAAAATTACCCAAAGCGATCAATTGAGGACGTTGTTAAATGGCATATTCAAAATAAAAAATTGCAGGTAGAAGCAAAAAGACTCAGTCAAATTAAACAATGACATAAAATAAATGAAATCACACAGTTAAAGCAGCTTACAGCCTGATCAGTAGAACTCTTGCTGTATGGTACTGGTATCAATCGCTCTTGTAATTCCCCGCCTATCACCTATAGTTATCTCATTCAATATGTGTAATGATGAAGTCGATGGGAATAGTGGTGGGAAATAAATCATAGGGAAATATATCCAGGACCACGAAGTATTTAAAAGTGCGTGAAAAAGAGAGGGAAAGAGAGAAAGAGAGAAATTGTTAAATAATGTTGACTAATAATATGGTTTGAATATTTAAATCATAAAATAAAAGATATGTATAAGATTATAAATAAAGATTATTAATGATTATGTATCGCGTGAAATTTTTAAAATTTATTTTATGATCAAGAGGCATATTTGTTGCTCCTTGTGTTCATAATTTAAGAACGTGCAACAGTTTCAAATATTGAAGGAAAATATTTACTGTTATTTTTGTAATATTCAATGATGTACATATACTGAAAATCCGTATTAAAAGAGCTTAATTTGAAGACGTTAATCCTATTTAAAATGATTTAATATGACCTCTATGTAGATTCAAGTAAATAAAAGATCTGTTTAATCATATCAAAAATATTATTAGTTATATAAAAATTAACATCAAACAATTTTATTTTACGTTATTCACTTGACAGAAAATATTAAAATTTATTCTTTGATGAGTTGATGGATGTTGCAAGATATGTTTCACAAAAATCTGTTACAAAAACCATGCTTTATATATTTTATATGATTTTTTTAAAGATTTTTAGTAAAATATCAATGAAAAGAAGTCTCAGATTTTAAATTACATGAATTGTCCTGATTAAGAAAAGTTTTTAAAAATAAATAAAAACACATAAACTGTTGTTTTATTCTTCTATGAAAAATATTAACTTTAATCTTAAGAAAAAATAACTTCAAGCAACAAAAAACAATTATAAAATACATTGAATAGTCTGTATTAGATGTAAAAGTTAAACCTTCTTTAAAGCTTGTTAAAATAAAAAAAGCTCAATATGAATATAGTTCTTACTCAGTTAGGTATTGTCACACAACCTCGACAAGAAAATGAAAAAAATGAGGAAACAACAACATTGATCTTATGAAAAATATTGCATTGATTCTTCATGAATCGAGTTGTATTTAAATGGATTAAAGCTTTCTCGCTATATCCGCTCAACAATGGGAAATAGATTTCAATAGCAATTTCTGTGTTTTTCCATTTGAAAGAAATAACGCTAATAAATCTTTAATTATAATGGTTGACAACACATGATGCTAAAAATAACTTCGCTGATATATGAGCAAAAACTGAAGTGTTTGTGTATACATCATAAAAAAGCTGATATGTGAAATAATTCAAAAGTTTGTTTATCGCTATCTTGCCTTCTAATATTATATTATGAAATAGGCCTTTCTTAGATTAAAATATAAAAGAAGAATACTATAAAACTACATATAAATTTAATTATTAGTGGTTACTTTTAAGTATTTCTTTTTGTAAATAATTTATATTTTTCGGTTTTATTACACAGATGTCATTAATTTGATATTTTAAATAATAAAAAGCTGAATTCATAAATCATTTTGAAATTAAAAATAAAATGAAATGAAGGATAAAAATAAATATAGAAGGATTATTTCTTGAAACAATTTCTTATTTCTAATATGTGATTGAAAATATAAATTCGAATGTTCTTTTATATATTTTCTAGATTAGCAATAGGTAGATCAAGAAAAAAAAATATAAATGCTTTATATGATTATTAAAAACATTAAGAAGGAATGCATTATATATTACAGAATAATACACTGTATGCAATTAAAAATATGTCAAATTATATGGATAAAATCATTAATATTTTATATTTTTGCTTCCTTAGAAATTTCATAAGTTCTTTCTTCAAGAGAAGCATCGTCATCGTCCATATAACGGGCATCAATGTTATTTATGTTCAATGGTTCAGATTGAAAAGAGGTAGGTACTTTGATGCTGATAGAAGTTGGTTGATTAGTTGATTGTTGATTCGATTTAAAAAAGTTTTTACGTTGGTTCATAAGTGAAGTAAACGCACCGGTATGTGGAAATCCAACTTGATTATTTCGTAAACTTCGCAAACTGTGTAATGAACGTCTGTCTTCCAAATCTTGAATGTCTTCCAAAGTTGACTTGAATGCGCGAATAACACGTAGCTGTAACATAAAATGTTTGGGGGATTGCGATTTTTGTATACATAGTTGCTTTTTTTTGTGTTCTCTTACGAATGAGTAAAAAATAGATTGATTTCATTTAGGATTTTTATGAAAGTATGTTTTTCAGAACGACGACTTGCAAATTGCAATATCTTGAAAGACTTTTAAAATTTCTTTGTAAGAAAGAGTTTCATTCAGATATAATGTTTTGTAAGAACAAATAATAAAAATAGGAGCTCACAAAAATTGTTATAATGCTTTTTACGAGACTTTGAATAACATTGAAGAAAACGTTAGAGGGAAATGATGTGTGGGTTAGGCAGAATTTCAAAAATATCTCGAAAAAAAAATAAAATTTGGAAAAGTGTATTCAATTTATATAATCTTCAATTCAAGTGAGCTGCTTTATTCATTATTAATGAATATGTAAGCTATAAACACAAAAAGAAGCAAAATTATATTTGAGATTACAACGTGTTAAAGAACAAAGCAAAATTTTATAAATTATATTAATTAAATATAAATCTACTGAAATCGTGCAGGCACAGAATTAATTGTGCATTAAATTAGATGTGTTTTCGTTGCATTATTTTTAATTTGTTTTTCCTAAATTTTTAACGGATTCAACTTGACTAATGAATAAAAGATGAGAAGAAAAATACATAAAGGTATATTTCTAATCAGAATTTTATCTTTTCTGGAAACGATGAAAATACTCGTAGCAAAATCTCTGATATGAAATGATTGATTTGAATTTCAAAATTATGAATTTAAATAGGTTATAGAATTTATTTCGCATACTTAAAGCGCGTTTGAATATTTCGAGCAGCGCAACTGCTCGTTTAAAATGTCTAAAGTTCTTAACTTTGAAAATTCTAATCTAAATTTCATAGTGTTATTACAACACCTAGAAAATATATTGGATAAAAGTCAGACCAAATTCATTGAAACTTCACTTCATATCAGGGACATAGCAGATTAAATCTTAAAGTGGTTTTCCCTTAAAAGTTTGGTTTTAACTTATCTTTTATTTTTACCCACAAAGCATTAAATTTTCTGAACTGCTTTGTAATTAACTTAAATGACTTTGATATTAGAGACAAACACAATCTTTTTCGATGTTCTATTTTTTGAAGTTTTCAAATTGATTCAAGCAAATATCTCAAAAAATAAACCAAATTGGAAATTTCAACATTTCAATATGTCTTCCATATCTGACTCAATTTTAAATCGAAATGTATTGTTAGCAGATTACTTGTAATCTTTTAACTTTCATAATATTCTTCAATAAATATTAGTATAAGAATATCGGAAATCTAGACAAACATAATTTACAGTCTACAGCATATTTTCTCCTATGAATTTCACTAAATTGAATTCAAAGGCCTTGCAATTTAAAATTCAAACAATTTATATATTTTCATTTAAAATGATGATGTGAAATATCGATGAAGTCTTGCTATGAATATTTTCGTCGAATCACTTTTGATTCAATAATGTTTTTGATTACAAATGTAATGTTTTCAGTCAGTTTTATACTTTCATTAGATAGATAATAAGTAAGATTGAGAAACTCTCAAATAGTTCCAAAGCTTTATATCTTGCTGATAAAATGAGAAGATTGCTTTTAAATATGCTCCGATCATTGTGTTTCATTTTCTATTTTTCTCTTTTAAAAATTAATTAATGGTTTTTTAAGATTTGCAGTGAGTATTGTCATGTTTAAATAAGTTGGCTAAGTTATACATAATATGTGTACGTATATATAACTTAGCCACCTTATTTAACATAACAATAAAAAAACATGCTAAAATAGTTTGAAATTTATTTCATCAAGATATTTAGTATAAAATTATTTGTGTGAACCTTGCTTCGTTTTGAAAATTTAACGTTATTCTGTATAATCAAATTTTTTTGCTAAAGATACGAGATATGATAAAAATTTAAGAAGTAATCTACAAATTGTAGAGAAATGAATTTGTTAGCAGTTTAAATTTGGATTTCATACAAACTAAATTTGTCGTAAGATCTTCTAAATTTTGTGATTTTTTGATAATATATTCAAATGAAAATTAAAAGAAATTAAATTAAAATTAAAAATTCAATTAGATATAAAGAAAATATTCTGTGCTGCAAGAGGGAACATTACAAAAAAAAATAATTCCAGCAAATATTTTACAAAAATCATCCCCACAGAGATTGATTAAGGGATCGTTCTGTTTAAATATTTAATCTCAAAAGTGTGAAACATGTGGTAAAATTATAAACAAAAAAATTGTATCCTTGCAAGAGTCGTAAAAATTGAAATGAATCAAATAAGTTACAAAAAAGTTCAGATTATGCCATTTGAGTTTTATTTTCCTAAAGGGTGTGAATACGTATTTTAAAACTTGATATTTGAATTGTAAGGTAAAACTTAAACCCTTCAACACGTATGAGGATAAGTCTAATATTGAATGTTTTGTATCCATACGATTAGGTTTCTACAGCAAGCAGGAGTTGAATGACTACTAAATAAGAATATGTTTTTATAAGATATTCTTTTTTTCTCGTTATAAGAAAACAGGTAGTTATTATATATTTTAAAAAGCAGATTAGGGTAGTTGGCTAGCAGTGATAATTTTTTTTTTTTTCAGGATGTATTCGTTCAAAATTTATATGAAAATTTGATGTGCTCAAAGAGATCATTTCAATCACAAATAAAGCTACATTTTATGGAAATCGATTTTGGCAGAATGAAGCATCAATGAAAGGGTCAAAATAACAGTCGTATCTTTAAAAAAATAAACCGTTAAGAATATTCCGTATAACTATTCAAGCACTTATTCAGTAAGTATGATGTTTATAGTGATATTAAATTATCCAGTATAATAAAAACTCAATTCTATACAATATTCTACCTGTTTCTTTTAACAAGAACATTCAATATAAGAAAAATAATTCCTTACGTACTTGCAAGTATAAGAAGAATCCAAAAATATATACGTTTGTTATTCAATTGCTATTTTTTTTAAAAAAATAGGTTCAAATAATTATTTCTATTATTAAGAAACAAAAAAAGCTGCATTGTACTTAAAGATCGGGTATGTTGAAATAATCTGGTTGATTTGATAAATTTTTATGCAATATCTTAAACTTCTGTTTCTTTCATAGGCTCTGGCTGCTAGCAAAGAGGGAAGAGAAATTTAGCCACCATTAGCATATTACAATGACTTTAAATGGATTGAGTTATAAGAAACAAGTTTGTTTTATAATTTATCCATTTAAATAGATATTCCAATGCTTGAAACATACAAACTCTTCAACTGACTTTCTACAAGAATTAAATAATCATTTAACAGTTTCAAGATTACGGAAGAGTTTTTTCCATACATTAGAGAAGAATAAAAAAAATCTTTAATTAAAAGGTTTAAATACTTTATGTTGAAGATCCAATAGATTTAAATAATTATAAAAAATTACACTTTCCTTAAGTTTTCTATTTTAATTATAAAAGCAAAACGTATGCAAAAAAATATTAGACAAAATTGGATTCTTCAACCAAACGGAAGTAATTGAATTTTTAAGTTCTTGTATCAAATGCGAATGCTTTGTTGAAATTTGTTTTTGAAAATGATAGATACTTTAAATACGGTATTCGAGCTATTTCGATCAAGGTTCACTCCATGAAGAATTGTAAAGCACATTAATAATTAATATCCGTTCTCAAATAATTTTTCTTTTGCTAAATCTGGGAAGCATGAATAGCTCATGTATGTATATATGTATATATATAAATATATATAATTTTGGAAGCATAAATGGTTCATGTATACACATATATACATATATACATAAATATATATAAT
>CVRI01000074.1:837230-855685 GCA_900005825.1 Clunio marinus | reverse complement strand
TCACAGAAATAAATAATTTTTTTAATTAAATTATTTTAATATTTATAAATTATTGTCTTTTGAATAATTATCTTTGTAATAATTAACTACGAATAATAATAAAACAGAAAAATATAAAAAACAGGTAAAGAGTGAATTGGAGAAATGTGAAGTTGAACTTTTAGTGTCTAGAAATTCGGTAATTTAGCTGGTCTTGCTTTTGTTGAGCTTAAATTAAAATCCCAAAATTTTAAAAACTTTTCCATTAAGATAACTCAACAAGGAGCATTTACCTTACATTGTTCTTCGTCATCATTGCTATGTACGCGTAAATATTTCATAGAGTTTGTAAATAGTTTTCAAAATTTGTAATTCATTCTTTAGTTCTTGGAACAAATTTGCAATTTTTCGAATATTTTATATAAATAAATGGTGCTCCTTTCCTTGACGATGATAATAAGAATTGTAATTGATAGTTGGTTGTTATTTAATTTACGAGCGATCAGTTAATCGAGCTATAAATATATGTACTAACAAATTGTTCACTCAATATTTTCCTGAATCATACTTCTGTTGACAATTATGATTGAGTACTTAACGGTATCGTACATGACATATTTTTATAAATTTCCTAATGACTTTCTTTTGGCTTAATGTAATTTTAATGATTTCTAGAATTATACACACCTTTAAATCATTGCTTTGTATTAGAATACCATCGGCTGGTAGAAGATCACCGTATTTAATTTGGCATATGTCACCAACAATAATCTCTCCTACCAAAATTTGCATGGCTTCACCATTTCGAATAACGGAAAACTTATGCTCTCCTTCAATCCGTGATTGCAAACCCCGAAATTGACGTTCCTTTGAGTAATCATTAAATGCTGTAACAATAACAACAACGATAACCGACACTAAAATAGCAAGTCCTTCTATCCATCCGTGATGCTCATCCTCTTCTACAACGGGAGCTAAGAGAACAATAAGCATGAAGTAATTCTAAAATAAAATCATTGGAAAATTTTATATTAATCTTACCATCTATATCATCTTCAGGTTTGTAGAATGATAAAACAAGCGAAACAACTGCAGCAACAATAAGAATAATTAATGTAATATCTTGAACTGCTTCGCATACAAGTTGAAAGAAAGTTTTAGGCGGTTTTGGAGGAATAATATTGGATCCAAATGTGTCTCTCCTATGCTCAATATCCTGAGCATTTCCACTTAAGCCTTTATCAGCTGAAGTATAAAGTTTGTCCATAATGCCTTCAACGCCACCATGTTCTTGAATTTTTTGGATTCCTTCTCTGCCACGATGTTCCATAAGTTCTCGCAATTCTTTTAAGGAAATGCGATACTTCGCTGGCCTTCCATCAATTGTTGCCATTGTTATATATGTGTGTGTCTATCGAATTTATGGATGCAATTACACAATTACTTTGGTTTTTATTTTAGATTTCGGATTCCTAATTATTGCTTATAGAAACAAAATTGCAACTTGAAAATCATCCTCTTAACAATTTGAAATGTTGATTAAATTTTGATAAAGGATCTAAAAGAGAATACGAAAAATGTAACATTAGAAAATAGTTTGTTTATTAAAATATTTGCGAACCATACAAGAGTTACAGAAGAATTTTTATAATCAAGCTATTAATTTTTTTTCCTTATAATTCATTGAATCAATTTCTTATTTATGCGTAACAATTCGTAACCACTCTAACGGAACGAACATAAACTTAACAACTGAATTTTCAAAATGATATAGATCTCGACAATCACATCTCCCTAGACTTATATAACAAAAAGATTTTATCTGCAATGTGATAAAAAGATGTGTAAAATAATTATTTATAATTTAAATATGTGTTAAAATGATAAGCGAAAGATAACAAAATAATGAGAACATTTTTATATTTTAGATGTTCTCGCTATATCCTTATTATCAATATGTTTAATATCAAACGCATAAATTGTAGGACGTTGTGAGTATTTTCATTTGTGAGATGAATTTTTGCAGGAAACCATGTCAATAAATCATAAATTTTAATTGAAGCTTTTTATGCTAACGTGTTACTACTTGAAGATATTTAGTTTTAAGTAGATTAAAGATTTATTTAGATTCATTTTATTACAACCATCAGGAAGTTAAAATAGAGTGAAAAGTGAACGTTCAATCACAACGTCTTCATTTGTTCCATAATGTTGATGCATCAAAATTATTTTTGGTATGAGAAAAGTAAGTAAAATATATTTAAAAGTGAGTTAATTTAGTTTCTATAGTTTTGAATAAAAACAATTCTCATTTATATTAGGTATTCATGTTTACTTTTGGCCTTTTAGATAGATTCTTCCATTCCAATCATTTTTTTGCAAATGCTACCTAGTTGCATAAATTATTCCTATATGTATAATCTAAGTAAATACTCCACACCTAATGATAAGTGGATAATTTAAAATTGTTATGAATTTCTTTATATTAACTTTATTTGCTTTGTTATTTGATATAGAAATGTGTATGAATGCAGAGGTAATAAAAGTTTCTGTACTATTTTGACATTTTAATTGTATGTTTAAAGAATAAAAAAAAATTAAGACAAACTGTAATCATGGGATTTTCTTAAAAAATCTTTAAAAAGCATGATCTAAAATGATTACAAATAAATCAACATAAAATAAACGAACAATTAAACATTTTCATGTTTCAATTTAGTTGATTTAAATATTACAAAAGAGATTAAGATCTTTATTAATTCCTCAACTAAGAAGTTAGAGGCTTAGTTCAAAAAGAGTTTCTCAAATCAAAGATAATTAATAAGAATATGTCATAAAGAAATATGATGATTCAAATGCAGTTGTAAAGAAATCATGTGATCTGCAACTGAACATTTTTAAGGAAGTGTTGATAAGCATTTTTTCTATAAGTATAAGTAAATTGTTAGTTTTAGCTACAATTAGTTTTCCAATTTCTAGCATTAATTAGGAAAATAATTCAGGTTAGAAAATTATAAAATTTTAACACATAAATGCGTGATTTTGTTTATCTCTAGATTTATTGCCCAAAAACAACGATGAAAAGGACTTATAAGAAGAAACAAATGACCGATGTCTGGTACTAGAAAACAAAATATTTTGAGAAATTATAACTGTTTTTAAAAGTACAGGAAAGAAATTTAGTTTGAAATTCAATTATTAGCGCTTTGATGATATCTAATGTCTCCTCGATTTTGAAGCTGCTGTAGAAAATCTTTTTTTGATCCGAGACTTCTCTCTTTTTTTGATTTGATCTTGAGTTTTTGATACGAGACTAACTCTAAAAATATCTCTTTATAGAAGTCATATAAGAACAAAAAAAATGTTTCATAACTAGAGTTGACATATTAGCAGCTATGACGTCATGATGACAAATAAAATTTTTTAATATCCATTTAAAATAAACTTTAAGCTATTGTAAAGGTTTTCCTGTTTAAAGATCTGATAAAATCAAAAAATAACAATTTTAGAACTAGAATTAAAAAATTTTAAAAAAAATAACAAAAATAGTCCGTTATTCAAACTATTTCAACTAAGTCCATAGCTAATATTGACAATGTTCAGTTTTCTACGAAAATAATATGAGAGGTAAGATTACAGACTGATTACAAACAGCAAATAGATATGCAGTTACAATTAGAGAAACTATGGATTAGTCAGTTCTTGGTATAAAGTTATGTACAGTAGGAGAATATCAATTGATTAGTAAATTAGTAAAACAAATCAAAAGTCAAATTCTAAAGTGTCACGGCCATGCTTGCGTATAATGCTTAAACATCAGAGGTTTATCAACAGACAAATCGCAACATTTCTCTATATTTTGACAGTTGTATCTTTATCTCTGAATGTCTATTTATCAACTCTCAATTTGTTGCACTTAGACTAAAAACTTTTTTTTTCATCTATAACATTTTAAAGTTTTTAGAATGACTCACTTTAAACTTTACTGTATTAATGAAAGCAGGCTTTATTTTCTTTTATCCGAACACATCTAAATAATGGATTAACACATACATAAGATACATTTTAAATCTATATAAAACGAAAAAAATCTCTAAGTGTTAAGTTTACTCGGTTTCACAAGTTTCTAAGCACTATCATATCTGCTTGGAAGAACATATGAGAATTTGATCCGTAATCTAATGAGATTGCCTTTGCACCAAGCATATTTCTTGATTTCTATGTTAAAATTTTAGAAACTTACATTTTTATCAATTAGGTTTTTTTTCTAAGAGTTTCTGTGTTAACTTTTATTCGAATTTGTTCCTTTTCTTAACAACACTTGTGAAGTGTTGATTATTGACTAGTTTTTTGGTCTTCGAAAGATGCTAATGCTATTAGTAGTTAACTATTCACACATTTCACATAGGCAATATAAATCTACACATAAGATGTCATTAATTTATCAGCAAACAACTTTTAAACCACTATATAGAATACATTTCACATTAGCAAGTTTTATGAAATATATTTTCCACATATATTAAGTTTATTACTTCAAAATCTACTTATTTTCCTTAAAAATTTAAACTTAAAGGTTTTTCACTTTTTCACTTTTTTCAATAGCCATGTGTGTCCATTTGGAGTGTATTTTTATCATAGTGTATGTTAGTTGTCGAATTGGGTAATTTTCTTCTCCCCGGTTAATATTTTACGTCGCGCCTGTAACGTTACAGTGTTTAGAACAAAAATTCAAATGTTTGTTTCAAATTTTAAGTCGTTACGGAAATATTTGATCTCATTTATTCTAAAATTCTATTGAAACTGGAGATTTTGGTCGATGCTACGAGCTAGAATGATATTTCAGGCGATGATACATATTAAATTAAAAAAATAAAATTAAAATTAAAAAGAAAACTTGGTTGAATAAAACTTGAAATTTTCATATCATCTTATTTTAATTCATCTTTCATTAGTTTCATGAATAATTAATGATAAATCCCCAAATTTTCTAATTAATTTCAGATTCAACACCTATGGAAGACAAATATGTACAAATAAATAAATGAATAAATAAAAACTTTTTATTTCATTAGATACGAATCGAAGATGGGGTGGGTGAGACAACAAAACATCAAATAAGAATCATATTTTTAGTTTTAAATATTTGCAGAAGTCATTTAATCTTATTATTTTTCACTGAATAGATATTTCAGATACATATAAGGTATATGCATACATACCTACATATATATGGTATATAGATTCTACCAACAGAAATTACATTGAACCTTAATTTATGCAAGGATTAGTGTAACTTGTTTTAAAATTATTGATAAATCTGATTCATTGACCTCACGTAATTTTTTTCTTCAAATTAATAAAATATAGAGGAATAATACTCAAAAGACAAACAAAAAAATTTAAAATGTTTCATCTGAATGAATATACCTACTTGTTAGGTACGTAAGAAAAATTGAATTGAAACATCACTTTACCGACTGTGTAAAACACAAATTGTGTAAGCACAAGGAGTGTAAATAAACACTCTGTTTACGGAGTTGTATGAAGTATAAATGAAGCTACAGTAGACAGGAAAAAATGTATGTTTACACAAACATTTGAATGTGTTTGTGAGATATATAGCAACATAAAATAAATGAACCCCTAATGTATCGACCGCCTTTAATTTTCGTTTCTTTTAGAATATTGAATCGCAGCAAACGTAAGTTACTCAGTAGGGTATTTTCAGTCACTCGGGAAACATCGAAGCACGCGGTCGCATTTTTAAAATTGATGCAGTTTTGTAATCATTAACAATATTGAAATAGATCAAATAAAATTAAAAAAAAATGAATTTACTAAGAATGTGAAAGAGAAAGAGGAAATAAGCAGACCCATTTTCAATTTATAAAGTGAAATATCTGATCAATAAACAGTAAAAATAATTCCAAGTTAAAAGATATACAGGATTATAACTGAAGAAAGTGACTATTTTATCACGCTGCGTTCAGACGAGCCAGTTCCGAGCTTTAGCTCGGCATGGCCCACATTGGAGCTAGAAACATGGAGAGGATCCGGTTATAGTAGCCCAAGTCAAAGTTTCAAAGTTAGTTTATTTTTTCGAAATAAAAATAAAAGTTACAACTACTATAATGTATGTGATTTTAAGGATATCTTTGAAAAATTATGTTATTCAAACTTAAGTTTTTTTCCACAATCCTGTGAAACTAAGGGATTGTGATATCTTGTGAAAACGTGAGAAATATATAGTTACTGTTTTAACGAAAAGATAATAATTAAAATTATTTTCCAAGGAATATAAATTATCGTGGCAATGATTATTTATAATGGATAAAGACAAGTTAAAATAGAAATAGAACGAGTAATTTATCTATTCAATATTATATTTTTTAAGTACAAGTATAAGTACATTTAATTTCTTATTGCCTAAATATTCATTAAAAAGGGAAGATAATAAAAATATGTTTTAATAAATTTTGAATCCTAAAGTAAAGTTTTTTTGTATCTCAATTCACAGATTTTTAAAAAATCTTCTTAAAAGATTTAATTTCTTCGAGTTTAATAATTTATCATAAAACAATTTATTTTTGGTGCAAATATATTACAGAATGCTGTAAAACTAAAATAAGAAATAACATTGAGACATATTTAGCTTATTTGAATAAAATTAAACTTTTCCAGAAAGAAATTTTTTAACATTTTAGAGTCATATTTTTTTTTAATATCCTTTATTCCTTGACTTTTTAAGCTAAATAGCTTGTTTAAAGTCACAATTAATTTTTCTCGATGAACGAGTAATTTATAACAATTTCTCAATTTCAATAAACCATTTGCCTTTCGGGACTTTATAAGTTTAAATTTTTATTTCTATACATATTTTCAAATTTCCTCACAATTCTATAAGTAGCTTCAAACTTTCTCAAGTGCACGTTACTAAAAATCATTTTTTATGGATAAAACATTAATTTTATGAAAACAGCCTTGAGTTAGGACGACAGGTGTGATGTGATTAAAGTTATCAATTTTTCTGAAATTCCCGTAGCATCGGTTAAAATTAAAGTTTATGAAAATATTCATAAACAACTGTTTTAATAATATTGAATATTTATGTAGCATTTTTGGAATGTTATTATTGTTTTAGAGAAGAAACTAATTTCATAACATGAAGAATGGGGTTTATTCTATTTTCTAATTCTAAAAGCGATTGTAGTAAGTACTAACTCCAATAAAATACCACTTGTTAGTTCAGAAACATTTAAAAAGAAGCATACAAATAAAACATTCAATAGATATGCAACCAACTTTTACTACAAAATGTTTTTATATCGTTTGTAAGAACATAAATGTACGTACTCGAGCAGTTGTTGCATAGATACATACGCTTGTGTGTGCGTGAGTGTATGATTAAATAAAAATATACTTTACAATTTTTATGTATTGTTGAACACAGTTCAGATAAAAAATACTGTAAAGATTTCAAAATGTGAATAACATTTTTTCAATACATACATTGATAATACTATAAATCTGATCTATCTAGCCACAGTATAATATCTAGTAAATTTTTAATAAGTTCAGATGCAATTTCGTTGTATAAGCATCGTTTCATTAAAAGATTCTGTTTTAAAGATTCAACCTGATATCATCATCACTTCAGATATCAGGAGGATGGAAAAAAGACGGCAGTGACTAGTTAGCACAACCCTTTTTCCCGAGAAATTGGAAGTTGTTGTCATTGTCGGTTAACACATATGTCCATTGCCTCACGATTGCTTCAAACAATTGGGTGAGGGTCTTTTTATTCCCTGTCTAAGAATTGATGAAGATGATGATGAGAATTTTTTCCAAATAAAAATATTCCTAAATATGTGACATAAAATCAATCTAAACTTAGATTAGGACAAAATCAAATTAAAATATGAATCTCAAAAGTTTTAAAAATATTGGCCCATCAGATATATTTGAAAAACAAAAAGTTATTGTCAATTAATCATAATGCTTTTTGTGGTAAATAAATATTAATGTTGCAATTATTGAGGAAAAACTTACTAATAATAATTGTAAACGTAAAAAACTATGGAAATATTTAAAAGAGATATGAAAAATCTTTTTAAAAGTTGGAGACTTTGTAGAAAGAAGAAGAAAAGATGAAAGTTGATTTAAAGTTTTAAATAATTCGAATTGATTTAAATAAGACTAAACTTCAAAAAAAATTGAAAAAAAAAAGATTATGATACATTGATTTACCCTAACTATTTAACTAATATTAAATATTTCTAATATCTAAATTCTCTAAAATGAAATATAAAATATTGAAATTAAAATAAAAACATGCTATTCAAAATGACACTAACGACTCATAACTTACTAATAATAAAACTTTACAAAAGTGAAGAATAACAATTTGAAATAATTATTTTGATGAGGAGATTTGCTCTAGAAAAGAATTTTGAAATTGAATGATCAATTTGTTAAAACGGAAGCTATTCTATTTTTAATAGAATAAGGAAGAAAGGCTAATTTTTGAATCTCTAAATCTCTAAATGAAAGGAAACAATAACATGTAAATAATTTTATTGCATGCAATATGATTTTATTAGAACTATTGGGATACTGTTTTCATATCTAACTAAATTTGAATTACAATTTCTTTAAATATTCTTTCTAATTTTCAGATTATCTGAAATAGTAAACTATTTTTTAAAATACTTTTGAGCTTACGATTGAGAAATCTGTTCAATTCGAGAATTTTATTTAATAATTCTGTGAGAGGGTGATAAATTCAAATTTGTTCATCGATTGTAACTTTTCATAAAATTCATGTTACTCACTTGCTTCCTACTTTTTGTATATATTTTTCGCTATTAGGGTTCTAAACAGAAATTTATACTGAATTTTTTTGTTACTCGAGTGTTGCTCGAGAAATCCCTCGTGGTAAAAAAATCCAACATAAGGATAAATTTTCTCTACACATATCTTAATATATACTGAATTTCTTTTACCTATTTATTATATCTAATTCTCTTGTGCATTGTTGCTGTTATCAAATAAATTTGCGTTTAAAACATTGAAATATCAATCAAAGATATTTTTAGAAGCATTAATCTATAGCTGAAGGAAAAAGAAAAAAAAATGTAGCCTAAAACAAAGAAAAACAAATTCGGATTAGAGTTATGCAATAAATCAAAACTTTTTGTTTAGCTAATAAAATCATTGAGAATAAATAAATTTTCATGCAAATTGTCATTTTTCAGCATATTAGGATGTTTGGTTTAGCTCCAAGTGATCTCAACCAACCAAGAGGTCCAGTTACTAGTATAAATTTAAAATCTGAAGAACCTTTAAATATTAGATGGATGCAACCTGATCAATCAAGGTGGGTGAAAGCGTTTTTAAGAGAACATACATTTTTAAAACCAAAACTATCTTTTATGTAAAGTTTTATGGAAAGTCTTTTTTTTTGTTATTAAGTAGGTAGTAAACATAAATTGATGAACTTTTTCCTCAATTTTATTCTTCCACAATATGAAAATGTTATTACCCAGCTCTACTTTTATTATAATTTGATCTGTTCATTTCTTGATTTTTGTGAAAAAATTCTTTGTGGAATTTGGATTGAATCTATGTATTGTGTTCAAATTCTCCGTTATATATAAACGTTTTGTACCTAATGAATCTAGGACTATTTTATTTCAGTTTAGGAATTGGTCGCGCCCATTTCGAAAAACAGCCACCATCCAACTTAAGGAAATCCAATTTTTTTCATTTTGTCGTTGCGCTTTACGATCGAACAGGTCAGCCAATTGAAATCGAAAGGACTGCTTTCATAGGATTCATAGAAAAAGATCAGGTAAGCACATGTCTTCAAAGGTTTCTATTATATCTTATGTTACATATGATTCACGAAATAAAAAACTAGATGGAATATAAGACGTAGTAGGATATAGTAGGATAAATATTTTCAATAACTCAATTAAACTTTAACTTTTATTTTTTTTAAGGAAGCTGATGGCCAAAAAACAAACAATGGAATCCAGTACAGACTACAATTACTTTATACAAATGGTTCGTTAGATAAGATGTTTATTATTTGATTAATTTCTTGATATGTAGATATACTCTTTGTACTCATAAAATTTATGACGTATCGCGAATGCGTAATCAAGTATGCGAAAATTGAATTTTCCGTATATTCATGAAATGTATTGTAAACCTCGAACACTCGATTGATTTTTTTTCGCTAATATTTCAACTTTAGCGAGTAAAATAACCTACATATGTATTTCCAAAGTGTTTAAATACCGTAGTGTTTAAATTTAGTATTTATTCAGTATTTAAAACGTGATTTTTAATGTGAGAATAGGAATTTTTTCTGCTTTTAGCCTAATATTAAGGTTTTTAATTAAATTAAACTCATTCAATTATGTATTTTTGTTTTTTTTTCTTATTTCTTACATCAATTTCACTGTATTAAATTTACTTTTCAGGTGCAAGGCAGGAACAAGACATATTTGTGAGATTAATTGATTCTGTAACAAAACAGGTTAGTAAATTCATTAAACAAGTTATTATAAAAATAGGATGAAATCCTACTTCAACTGATTTTTTTTCCATTAAATGATAAACATGTTGGAATTTTTTGGACTTTTTCTAAATTATATTTGAACATATAAATATATAAATAGATGTGAACATATTAATTCTAATCGACATTGATAGCATTTCAAAGAATTTCTAAACTACCGTAAAAGAGTGGAAATAGAAATATCGTCTATGTTGCTGTAAAAATCTTCTGTTAAAATATAACTAACTAACAATCTACATTCAAAATATATTAATCTAAGATATATTGAGGGGTTTTTTTGTTTAAAATTCTAAAAGGAACTTATCTATAGTTATCTCTGAAATGAACTAATAATTAATTAAAATTAAGCGAAAGAATTTATTTATTTTCAGGCAATTATTTATGAAGGTCAAGATAAAAATCCAGAGATGTGCAGAGTGCTTCTCACACATGAAGTAATGTGCAGGTACGCTTCATTCAATCATATCTTTCTAGGAGAGTGTCGTAATAATACGATTCATTCATTTAATCTTTAACTTTAAAATAAATGTAGAAGAAAATATTTAAAAGTGTGCAACATTTAAAAACTTTGCAATCAATCAAGCATAAACTTCTGAAATTTAAAATGTCTTGTTAGTTGAAAATTGAAGCGTCTTGAAGCTCTTTAGGCCAACATTAATTTGTACCCGATATGCATGTTTACATTTTAAATTTCAGTTATTTTAACAACATTTTATTTCACTCTTTTAAAAATCTCCATGTAATGGCGATAAAGATAAATTTAAAGTTCCTAATTTTGTATATTTCCTTCTTCATACTATTTTAGTCGGTGTTGCGACAAAAAAAGCTGTGGGAACAGAAATGAAACTCCATCAGATCCAGTTATTATTGATAGGTAACTTTTTCTGTTCTTATTGTATAACTTACAATACGCGATTTGATTCGTATCCTTTAAAAAAATAATTTAAAACTCATTAACAATTAAATTATTCAGATATTTGTTTCAGAAAATTTAAGACTATCATATTTTTTTCTGTTTCTTCAAAGGTTTTTTCTAAAGTTTTTCCTCAAATGCAATCAAAATTGTCTAAAAAACGCTGGAAATCCAAGAGACATGAGAAGATTCCAGGTAATTAATTTCTTCAACACAATCAAAGTTTGAAGATCAAATAATGTACAAGGATGAAATTTTGTATTTTTGTAAATAATCGATGCAAAAAAAAAATTCTTCTTAATCATTGGAAGTGGGAAGGAGATTATGATTTCTTTAGAATTGATTTTTTTCCAAATAGGTTGCACCATACCTAACTAAAACATTAGCTAAATATATAATTATAAAAATTAAAAATCATCTCTAAAAACAAGACCAAAAACTTCAATTTTTTATTATTTAATTCTCGTTTTATAAATCTTCAATTAAAGGGGCTCATAATTTTTAAATATTCCTTTCTGACTCTTGATGATTTCATAAATTTAAAATCAGAGGAGGTAAAAATCACGATCTTCTCATTTTAGGTTGTGATTTCAACTCAAGTTGTAGTAGACGGGCCACTTCTTGCAATTTCTGATAACATGTTTGTACACAACAATTCTAAGCACGGAAGAAGAGCTAAAAGATTAGATCCTGATGGCAGTGGAACAACCACTGGTAAGCACGCTTCTTCAAAGTCTTTTTTTTTATTTTAATGCAATAGTTTCACAATAAAATATATTAGACAGAAAAAACTTTTAAAATTATTATTACGCACAAAGAAATAAATTTCCTAAAAAATTTGTACACTTACAGGAATATATCCTCCACTTCCAATGGCAACTCCATGTATAAAAGCAGTTTCTCCAAGTGAAGGCTGGACTAAAGGCGGGGATTCTGTTATCATTATAGGAGATAACTTTTTTGATGTAAAATTAGTTTTTATATATTTTATTATAATTATTAAAACAATATTTAAGTAATTTATTATGCGTGAAAAGAATGGAAAAAAATACGTCCATTGCATTCCATGAAATCTTAAAATATGGTTTAAAATCGTGTATTATTTTCAGCAAAAAATCAATTTGATCAATATTTTCAAGTTTTATTTAATTTCCACAAATTTCAAGCTTTTAAACATACAATTAAAAGCATTAATTAATACTTTATGGATATTTTATCTTTTATTAGGGGCTTCAGGTTATATTTGGAACTATGCTTGTATGGAGTGAACTCATTACAACACATGCAATAAGGTAAGAATGATTTTTAATTTTATTGTTGAAAAATAGTTTTATTAGTTTAAGTCAAGTACATTCAAACAATTGTTTAGTCTGAAAACTTAAACTAGTAAAATCTTAATCGAACTAGAATGTTTAAAATTCTTTCAAGATTAGGTATTCTCGTTCAATGCATTAATTTGTAATATTCATAGTAGTAAAAACTTTAAATTTCATTTTAGGGTACATACACCTCCAAGACATATACCAGGTACGTTTATATTTCTAAAGTAAAAAAATATGACTTTATATATGTGAAACTGCTGTTATAAAATATAAAGAAAGCTTAATTTATAATTATTCACTTTAAAATATACCAGATAATTGGGAAAACATAAAGAATATCGATATGATTTCATGTGTATGATTATAATTCTTCGTTTAAGTAGCTTATATGATATAAATAGTTTATGACTTAGCAGTTCTGATAATTCACAATGAAAATTAAAATATTTTAACTTGCTGATTTCATGATTTTCTTAATCAGGTGTTGTAGAGGTAACATTATCATACAAAAGCAAACAGTTTTGTAAGGGATCGCCAGGAAGATTTGTTTACATATGTAAGTTGAACTACTTAATATTTTCATTAATTCTTTATTATGTACATATAAACACAAAAGAATTCATTGAATGATTTATCTGTAAATTTATTTAGCTTTAAATGAGCCAACAATTGACTATGGCTTTCAACGATTACAAAAACTTATTCCTCGTCACCCTGGAGACCCAGACAAGTTGCCAAAGGAAATTATTCTTAAAAGAGCAGCTGATATTGCAGAGGCTCTTTATTCAATGCCTCGATCTCCATCAGGAGGGACAGGCTTTAACGCTTATTCTAGTCAGTTGGCTGTTAGTGTTCAATCTGATAGTGGATCACAATGGGGTGATGGTAAGGACAATTTAATTAATTCATAATTCTGGAATATTGAAACAATAGAAAACGTGTCACTTATCACATTTTCATCATTTAATTTCCTTATTAGATACCATATCAGTTTATCCTTTCTGAATCTTAAAATGATGAGTCATTAAAATGGAATCAATTTATAGTTTTTACTACTAATAACGAGTACTGCAATAGAAAGTGTGAAATAGAAAATGTGTTTTTGTTGTTTAGAAACTTTATTGTATGTAAGTTACAACCGAATAAAGAAAAGTTTCGCAATTTAGAATTTTTTCTTATCAGAAATGAAAGACGCGTTTTTTATCCAATTATTCACTCTGTTCAAGGAAATTATTATTTTTTTAATTATCTAACTTATTAATTTTAGGAGACGAGTACAATCGCACTCAAAGTAGCAGTGTTAGCCCTCGTGGATACTGTTCCAGTACTTCAACTCCCCACTCAGGAGTTTCCGGGTCATACGGAACATCAACTATTGCGGCTAATGGATATTGTCCTCCGATATCTGGATTGACAACGCCCATATCAAATGCAAATACATTTAATTCAACGTCAAGTTAGTATTACGTAGAGTAAATATTTTCTTTTTCACTTTACTTCTTCTCTTCGATTTGATCAATAATGTATCTTGTCTAGTCGTTCTTAAAAAATTTAACACGTGGGGTGGCTCCGATATATTCCTAGATATATACTTAAAAATCTGTTCTTAAAACAAGTGGATTATAAAATGAAATGTGATTTTTACTCAACCCCTATCGTATCGTACCTTTAACACTTTAACTGAACAAAAACATTTTACTCAGGAAACTTATTTGAAAATATGTGAAATTTCTGTAATTCATTGTCTTACAATGAACTTCTGATAAGATTTATTTCTCTTATTGCAAAAATGCTTCACCATAGATGATATTATCTTATTGGAAGCTAATTATAGTTTTGCATATCTTTTGTTCATTATATTATTTTAAAACTATTGAATAAAAAGTAAAGATCATTTGTTTTTTTCATCTTATTAAATTACAGTTTACTACCGCTGATGTGTTGTTACTCTCATTATTCTGAACAAATGAAACATCAGGAAAGTCCATCGAACCTGAAGCATCAGTTTTGTAAAGTTCAAATACTTTTCGTCGTTTATTCAATCAAGTTCTGTGTAAATTATTAAACTTATAAAATAATTTGTCAATAACGAAAATAAAGAATTTCAAAAGATATTTCATCGATTATGTCTTTCACTCTTTTACAACAGTTTAGTATCTAATTGAAATCTGTTGCTTTTTTTTTCAATTTATAATAAAAGTATTAGAGATATAGTTTCTTGTATTCTGAAACTTAGAACCACGACGTAAGAAAACTTTAAATTGCACAATTCTTATTCAAAAAATAAAGAAAATATTAAAATGTCTTTTAAAATATTTATTGAAATTCAAAGTTCATAAATTATATTTTAATGGATGTTGAATTAAGGGTTTTAATTATTGTTATTGTGAATAAGATTAATAAATCAGAATTTTATTTTTAAACCAAGTCGGCTACATTCATTGGCATTTCATCAATTTGTGTTGAATAGTATTGTTCAATATCGCGAAGGATTCTGATATCGTCAGATTTAACGAAGTTAATTCCAACACCTTTACGACCGAACCTTCCTGAACGTCCAATTCTGTGAATGTATAATTCACGATTGTTAGGTAAATCGTAGTTTATGACGAGTGATACTTGCTGAACATCTATTCCTCTAGCCCAAACATCTGTTGTGATAAGAACTCGAGTCTGTCCTGATCGAAACTCCTTCATAATCTCATCTCTTTCTTTTTGAGGCATATCGCCATGCATCGAACTGACAGTAAAATTAGCCTCACGCATTTTTTCGGTAAGCCAATCAACCTTTCGCTTTGTGTTGCAAAATATCACTGCCTGTGTGATAGTGAGAGTATCATACAAATCGCATAATGTATCAAACTTCCATTCCTCTCTTTCAACTGCTACAAAAAATTGTTTTATTCCTTCCAACGTCAATTCGTCACGTTTAACCAAAATCCGGATAGGATCAGTCATGAATTTGCTTGTCATTTCAAGGATTTCATGAGGAAGGGTTGCAGAAATGAGACAAACTTGAGTAGCAGGAGGTAAATATCGATAAACATCGTAAATTTGTTCTTTAAATCCTTTGTTGAGCATTTCATCAGCTTCATCTAAAACCAACATTTTGATAGCCCTTGTTCGAAGTACACGTCTTTTTATCATGTCAAAGACTCGCCCTGGTGTTCCACTAACTACATGCTGACCATAATCCAATTTTCTGATATCTTCACCAAGATTTGTGCCTCCAATGCAAGCGTGACATTGAACGTTCATAAAATCACCTAAAGCGAGAATGACTTTTTGAATCTGAACAGCTAATTCACGAGTTGGTGACAAGCACAAAACTTGAGTTTCGCGTAGAGCGGTGTCAAGCTTTTCTAAAATGGCAATAGAAAATGTAGCTGTTTTTCCTGTTCCTGACTGGGCTTGTGCAATTACATCGCGTCCTTTAACTATTGGCAAAATGCTTCGCTGTTGAATAGCAGAGGGTTTTTCGAAACCTTAAAAAAGATAATATTTTGTAAGGTTAAAACATATTAAGCCAAGAGATGATTTAATTTTAAAGCATACCATATGCGTAGACTCCTCGTAATAGTTCTTCACGTAATTTCATTGATTGGAATGTTGGAACAACTTCCACATCTTCACTTGTTTCAAATTCGATGTTTGATAAATCTTCATTATTCCCAGTTGGCTTTCTTGATGAACTCGCTGCCATTTTAATTTTTGTTTGTACTTTTTTACTTGGAAAGCCGGTGATTTTAATAAGAAAATATCTTTACTGAGAAGATTGTTTTATGTCTGGGATTATCAAAACTTATTTCAATATTTTTTTGGTTTTTATTATGTAGGTATCTAGTTGTTATTTTAATTTATCTTATCTTCCTTTCAATACTGCAAAAAAAAGTTTTTAACGAAGGCGACATCTCCCGGAAATTTCAGGAAGCTACTAAACTGAAAGCTCAAGCCATGTTTATGATGTACTCAGTCATCATTTCCGACTTTGGTACGTTCGCGCGGATTTGACCTCCCATACAAAGTGTACCCACTTTGTCCATGTTTATTATGTCTAATTTCCGACGGTTTGCGCGGATTTGACCTTCCATACAAAATGCACATGAAAAAATTTCTCCGTGTTCACAAATTTCTCCGTGTTCACAGGAGTCTCCACCTGAAACTAGAGGGAGTATAATCTCCTAAAATTAGAATTATGAGTCAGATTCAAGACCGAGAAAAAAGTTCAGGTCCAAATTAGAAAGTTATCGATAAGTTAGTTAAGCAATGTTAAAACTAAAGACAAGAAGAATGTTTGTGAATTAAGATTCTATGATGAAGAAAAGCTTGTAAATTATTACAAGAAAAAAAAATATTTACATCAATTTCAATCTTATTTCTTTTCACAGAAATTTGAACTTGAAAGAGATTCTGGAATTCAATTAGATAAATGGGCAGCAACAACATGCGGACTTCATGACAGTGAGGCGAAGTTGGAAGGGACTGAAACCCAACGAAAGAAGACGTTATTGGCTTGAAAAGAGGCATTGGAAGCTTTGGACGAGGAAAGACACAAAGTACGATTAATCTTAAGATTACAAATCAACAACGAGTTGATTACAAATCAACAACAATGTAACGACACAATGAAGGTGAGTTTGAATAATTAAGTTTCAAACTTTTGTCATTAATCTTGACTTTGAAAATGTTTTGAAGCTTCTCAAGATTGCCAATGAAAACCTTCAAAGACTCGAAAAGAAACTTGGGACTGAGAGAGTCTTAATTAACACCAAATTTGATTCTCAAATTAAATTGATTGTTAATTGAAATTGTCTTCGTCTCAGTCCCTCACAAAAATCGAAGAAATTTCTGATCCTTTCTTTTATTGGGTGTTGTCATGGACAAGCGAACAACTTCGCTTAAATNTGAACCAACTATTATTTATTGAGTCGGTCTATGAATCTCAGTATTTTATTGAAATAACTGAGTCTATGAACCAACTATTATTTATTGAGTCGGTCTATGAATCTCAGTATTTTATTGAAATAACTGAGTCTATGAACCAACTATTATTTATTTTCTATTGAGCAATTGTGTTGGAATTGGCTCCATGGACCATAGTCATGGAAATTATTTGCCAAAATACCATCACAATCGTCATCTTCTTCTTGTTCTTCTTCTTTTTCTTGGTCGAACAAAGCATCTTCCTGTTCTTCATGATCAAACATCAGAACATCTTCCTGTTCTTCATCATCCATCAGAACGTCAAATTGCTCTTCTTCTTCTACTTCTTCATCATCAATCAAAAAATCAACATGTTCTTCTTGATCAAAAGAAGAACATGTTTGATATTGGACTGCATCAAAGTCGACCTTGAAGCAGTGATATTTAGAAATGTTTTTAATTTGCAATGGATTATTTCTGCAAATATCCTCCAATCCAAGATCTGCTTTCATTTTCTCGAGCTCGTCGGGTGTGATCAGCTTCAGGGCGACTTTTGAATGTGTGGATTGGGTTGCAACAAAAGCTTCAGCGTCTAAAATAGTGATAATTTGTCACTCCCTGATACTGCTTAAACAAGTGTGACTTTATTTTTTGGGTTGATGTTTAGTCTGAACAAAATTTTGTATGAGAAACGTCCGGACTGTGAGAATCCAAATTATAGTGAGAAACT